>JADLZN010009242.1:0-51344 GCA_018155175.1 Sinocyclocheilus anophthalmus | reverse complement strand
GCCAAATACTGGATGACTTTCTTGGTGTTTTCTGTCTTCCCAGCACCTGATTCACCACTAGGACGAAAGCAACAGTGAATGACAAAACTGTGTTCTTTTATTCTATAATACCTATGATCAAAATACCAGTTTTTGCAAGGTATCAAAAGAACAGTATTACAGTTTTAAGTGAGATTAGGTTTTGGTTCTGTGTTAATGTCATAAAAATCAGTACATGTCTTGACACTATATTTGCTGTGTAAAGAAGGTCATGTATTTTTTCAGCTTGTCCACCATATTTATGACCATCAACAGAGGAAAAGTAATGACCGTGAATACAAAACACATGAACAGAGATATCAAGAAAATTATAAATCATCAGGAGAAAATTCGTTTGAAATAAAATCTTATGTTCACCAAGGCTGCATTTATTTAAAAAAACACAGTAAAAAAGCAATATTGTGATAAGTACACTGCTGTCTTTGAAATGTAATTTATTCCTGTGATGCAAAGCTGAATTTTTCAGCATCATTACTACAGTCTTCAATGTCACATGATCCTTAAGAAATCATTCTAATATGCTGATTTGTGCTCAAGAAATGTTTCTTATAATTAAGGTTGACAACATTTGTGCTCATAGTTTGTGGAAATGTGGCTAGTTTTATTTTAAATATATATATATTTTTTGTAACAGTCTTTACTGTTACTTTTGATAGATTTTTTGAATTGTCATCTATATTTTACCTTGTTATAAGGGGTTACAGTGCACTATTGCCTTCTATGATAGGAAAGAGATATGACTGAACCTTCATTCTGACAAGCTAACATTTCCATATTAGGAAAACTGAGTCTGGGATCCACAGGCCCTGCTGCAGCCCAAGGGCTGGTTCTTTGGCAGGAGCAGGATGCCCTCAGATCAGTTCACTCAACACAACACAAATAAAGCCATTTTATGGGGCACTTTATGCTGCATTGTTTGTAGAACCACAGTTTTTGACCATTTATGATACAGTAAGGTAAAATTCATGATGGTTATGGTAACTGTTGCCAAATGGTGACTGACGTACTGGACTATTTCCATACACCGCGATGGATAAGAGGTATGGGAAAACACATGTGGGTTTTTCACAGAGGCCTCAGACCAGTGGTTTTTAACAATCCATGTGTTTTTAACAGTTTAACAGTGCGTTTTTAATAATACTCTTTGGGTGGTCATTCTCAATCTCCAAAAGACTCTTTGAGACAGCCTAAAAAAAAAAGTGTCTCCATGAGAGCGTTGGGCCAAGTGGAAACATCCTGATGTCATTAGAGAATTCTGTGCCCTAGCAACAGTTACCCTAGAGCAGTTTAAATGGCTTCCATTTCCTATTCCACACTCAGAGGAAGTTTGCAGACAGTATCTATGGGTGCCTCCCACACTGACACATCGAATCAACACCATTTTATTTTAACATCCTCATATTTCACAGCTGTTTTATTATCACACATATGTAGAACAATGATATCACCCGTGAACATCAGTTTATGTCTTTTCAGTAGAGCAACAGCTATTTTTGCATGTTTTTTTTTCAGGACAGACCATGTTTTGTTATGGGGCCTGCACAGATGCAAACCAAATGCCCCAGTAATGACTCAAAAACAAGCATAAATGAAGCCAACATGCTTGATCTGGATTTAGAATCAGGACAGGGGGCACATTTCCTGTGAGTAGGCCGACTCTGAGGAGACATGACCCTTGGGGTTCATCTGCTTGTTCCCTTCCCACGCTGAAGACTTTTAGAAAACCATGTACTCGTTAGACGTTCCGCTGGGTGTGTAGCAAAACCATGGTTCATTTGTTGTTACCATTGTTTAACTACAGTAACCGTGTTTTTTTTTTTTGGTTTTATTTGTAGTAAAAACATGGTTAATTTTCGTAAGGGTCAGATATTTTCAGCTTTATGACCTTTTGGTGACAACGGTGGTTGTTTTCAAACATTTTTTTAATTAAAAGAAACCGGGAGTATTTATATATTTAATTAACCATTATTAATTTTGTGATTGCAGAAATTTCAAGAACTATATGTTCTTCAATTAGAACAATATTATAAGTTGTTGAGGGGGAGAAATATGATTGTGGTTTATGTACACTACTGCTCAAAAGTTTGGGATCAGTAAGAGTGTAAGTTTTTTAAAAGAAGTCTATTATGACTCACCAAGGCTGCATTATGTGATCAAAAATACAGAAAAAAAACAGCAATCTTGCAAAATGTTATTACAATATAAAATAATGGTTTATATTTTAATATACTTTAAAATACAATTAATTCCTGTAATGGCAAATCTGAATTTTCATCAGCCATTACTCCAGTATAAAGTGTCACATAATCCTTAAGAAATCATTCTAATTTGCATGCTGATTGATTATTAGAATTATCAATGTTGGCAACAGTTGTGCTGCCAAATATTGTTTTTGGAAACTGCGATACTTTTTTCAGGATTCTTTGATGAATAAAAAGTGAAAAAGAACATCATTTATTCAAAATATAAATCTTTCTAACAATATAAATCTTTGCTATCATTTCTTATCAATTTAACACATCATTGTTGAAGAAAAGTTTTAATTTCTTTCAATAAAAGAAAGAATAAAAAATTAATGACCCCCAAAACTTTTGAACAGTATAGTGTATATTGTTACAAAAGATTTCTATTTAAAAAAATGCTGTCCTTTTGAACTTTCTATTAATCAAAGAACAAAAAACGTATCAGCGGTTCCAAACAACTATTAAGCAGCCAACAGTTTCCAGCACTAATTAAATCAGTATATTATAATGATTTCAGAAGGATCATGTGACAATGAAGAATGGAGTAATGATGCTGAAAATTCAGCTTGAATCGTCCGGAATAAATTACATTTACTGTTATTATATTGTAATAACATTTTGCAAGATTCATTTTGATCAAAACAGCAGCCTTGGGGGTTGCTGAGCAGAAGAGATCTTGCCCCAAGCATACGTCACGTATGCTCATATATGCGTGCTGTGCGCTATTTCATCAGATTTTAATTCCTTCAGGAAGCAAATCATCTGTTGCCCGTCAGAAAGAGATTCTTGTGTTCTAAGCTATCTATTTATATAGAGTAGTTTACTCCTCTAAGGCGGACACAATGAGTTTTCCGGTATGTATGGATGCATGTTACACAGACTCACGAGGAAACCGGTAGGAAGACCCCTTTGCGGCCTTTATCTATTGTTGTATCCGTGATATCTGTGTTTGAGAGTAAGTTGCGCTCTGGGCTCGCTCTCTTTCTGAGGAAGGAGAGATGTTCGTTCAACCCCCGCTGTTCCAGTTCTGCGGTTGCCGAGGCGCCGCACGAGCTCGACGCTTGGGGTGACAGCGATGAGCCCAAGTGTACAGAGAGTGAAAGAACGGAATTAATCCCCTTCTCTCTCGCTCTCTTCCCCAGACCACGTGCGTTCATCAGAAGAGCGCCTCGTGAGTCAGGTGGTTAGTCAAATCTGATTCCTGCTCCGGAAGCTCGTAATCGATTCTTTCGGCTGCGGATTACATGATTTGTTCACAGTTGTTTTTAATTGTGTGTGATTGATATTATAGAGTCCAGTTAACGGATGTGTGCGGAAAGATTCCAAAGATGTGGGGCAGAGCAACTGAAGGCTCTGGCCCCCATAGTGCTAAGTCTGAATGTTGGTACAGTTAAAATTGCAGTCTTAGAGGAACAAAGTGATTGAGGAGAAGTATAGGGAAAAAGTAGGTCAGAGAGATATGGGGGGCTAGCTTATGAAGGGCTTTGAAAGGTAACAAAATAATTTTGTAATTGATCTGGTGGGAAACAGGAAGCCAGTACAGCTGGAGGTTTAATGTGGTCCGTTGATCTGGTGCGAGTAATGATCCTGGCTGCAGAATTCTGAATTGATTGAAGACAATGCAGAAATTTATTTCAGGTGCAAATGAGGAGGGCATTGTAATAATCTATACGGGAAGTGACCAGAGCATGGACAAGAACATGTGTATTGTGCTGGGAGAGGGATGGACGAAGTCTGGAGATGTTGTAGAGGTGGAAATATGCAATAGAAGAGATATTGTTGATGTGAGGACCAAAGGAAAATGCACTATCTTTTGCACTTTTAACTTGGGAGGAGATGAGAATCTGAGAGCCATCAACTGATACGGTGAAAGGATGAACTTTGGAGAGTGTGGCTCTAGATCCAATGGGGAGAAACTCACTTTTGTTTCCATTGAGTTTGAGAAGGCTGATTGACATTCAGTTGCTGATAGCTTGTAGACAGGAAGTGAGAGCAGAGGGAGGAAGAGAAGTACTTGGCTTTGTAGAAAGATAGAGTTGTGTATCATCGGTGCAGCAGTGAAAATTGATCCCAGAATGATGGAGAATATTGCCTTGCGGTAAAATGTAGATGATAAAAAGCAATGGTCTCAGCATGGAACCCTGGGGAACACCATGAGTAACTGTGGCAATTTTTGAAGCTACATTTTTTCCCTGAATGATATATTTTCTATTATGTAGATATGACCTGAACCAGGCTACTGCATTATTAATGATCCCAATGGCAGCCAAACATTCCAATAGAATTGAGTGGGAGATGGTGTCAAAAGCTTCAGTAAGGTCGAGAAGGATCAAGATGGATAAAAGGCCATTGTCAGCTGCAAGTAGAAGATAATTTGTAATTTTTACCAGAGCTGTTTCAGTGCTATGATACTGGCGAAAGTCTGACCGAAAAGGTTCGTAGAGGTTATCGTTCAGGGTAGTTTACTGCCTATATTTTAGGCAGCAGTTTCTTTAACTTGTGATACAATTTAGAATAATAAAATGGATAAAACATGAGTACATCAAAGCAAAAGCCCTGGTGTTAAATGACCACTGCTCAGAATACATAGTGGCCCTCATTTATGAAACGGACATGATAGAAAACTGCAGCTTTTCACAGTCATTTTACATTTTAATTGAGGAGCCTAATCTTTTGTTATCCTCGCAGCACATCAGTTATTATTGCAGGGCAAATTAATTGTAATTTTAAATTAATAATAAAAGTAACTTCATAATAATAATAGGCCTAATAAAAATAAGTATGTAACATGCCTACATTAATTGAAAATGCCAAACCTCTTAATATTGCCAATAATTGATGTTTTTGACAATATCTCTGGCTATCGTCCATACAAGATCATCGTCTTTCAACACAACCCAGCAAGAGGAGGTTATCGCGGGGCCGCTGGGCAGAAAGCACGCTGCGTTACGTCGTTTGGGCTGCCTTGTTGATCGCTGAATTTCTGAATGTATGGTATATTATTATCTGAATGTAACTTATTCCGACCATTCGTACGATGGGACTGGCAGTATACAAATGTTCCATGAATCACTTGTGAACCCTGTAGTAAGTTGATTTGTGCAGCCAGATCTGTGCTCGTTTCTATGTTAGATTGATAAATGAGGGCCATTGACCCAATCTACAGGTCCTGGTTGTTCAAAAAGTTTCATGCGGCTCCGAATGATTCAGTGATTCACCCAGTAATTCAGACTCAATCAATGATTCAAGTTACCAAATCCAGATTACCAGTAGTCAGAATGAAACCACATATCACAATGTAGGCTGAAGATACATAATAACAACTTTTTACACAAGAATACTTTTTGTGTGCAAAAAATTTAAATAATGACTTTATTCAACAATTCTTCTCCACACGTCACTCCAGCACCATTTAATTCAATTAAACAATACAAAAACCAATATTTACTCACAACAAATGAATAAAAGCAAACAAATGTACATGCATTAAGAAATTGTTAGAAACTACATTTGACTGGTACATCTCTGATGATTGTCATTGTAATTAAAGGGGTCATATGATGCAATTTCACGTTTTTCTTTCTCTTTGGAGTGTTACAAGCTGATGTGCATAGATAAGATCCCTAAAGTTGCAAAGACTAAAGTCTCAAACCCAAAGAAATATTTTTAAAAGTTAAGACTCATCTATACCTTCCTAAAATGCCTCATTTAAAAATGCCCCCACATATCTACATCACTGTGTGGGAAGATTTGCATAACATCACCCAAATGTTTACGTTAAGAAAGAAGTTGTAACTTTTATTCTTGCTGTCGTATTGTTGTGTTTCATTGCGAAAGCGAAAATACCTTGTTTGGCCTTCCAAAAGAGGACTCAACTAGAAATCAGTGGTTAAGTTGTATTTACAACACTGTTCCAGAACAGTTCATCACAAATATTCGAGTGTGTTCAGCGCATTTTACGGAGGTAATGAGATTTGTAAAAATCTAGGCGTTTCAGAAAGGCATGGCATAGAGGAGAAACAATAATGTACAGTATGTTATGTGAACTTTAAACTGCATAAATATACAAAATAATGTTCTTTTTAGCAATGTCATTTGATCCCTTTAATATTTCAGATAATTTAATTTATTTATTTTACTGTACTCAAAGACTTAATCAAATCAAGTACATAACATAAAGAATTGTGTATATGCACATCTGATACAAATGTTGCATTATTTGACCAATTGTACAGTTTTATTACATGTTGTACCCTTCTGCTGGGATAATAAAAATGCTATTATTTGTATTCCAAACATTTGACTATCATGTACTAATCACTCATTGTTTATGTCCTGTTGAATAACTAGCGAATAGTTTAGAGATTTATAGGTGTGTTTGGTTTGTGTGTGATTGATAATGCATGCCTGAGATGGTGATAACAATCAATTCTGGTTAAAAATGTTATAAATTATTCTGTTTATAGAAATATACGGAATTTGAGGATTTCATCCGAGCTAGTGCTGGCTGCAGATAAAGTCTCAATTGTTGGCCATTTTAATATCCATGTAAATAATTAAAAAGATGCATTGGGATCAGCATTTATACACATTCTAAACACTACTGGGGTTAGATAACACGTGACAGGACCTACTCATTGTCATAATCATACTTTAGATTTAATACTATCACATGGAATTGTCAATGGCATTGAAATTCTGCAGCAGGACGATGGTATCTCAGATCATTATCTAGTCTTGTACAAACTTCATATAACTAAAACTGTAAATTCTACTCCTTGTTACAAGTATGGTAGAACCATCACTTCTACCACAAAAGACTGATTTGTAAATAATCTTTCTGATATGGCTCAATTACTCAGCATATCCAATAGCTCAGAAAGTTTGATGGTGTAACAGAAACTATTGACTCTCTTTTCTAGCACTTTAGACACTGTTGCTCCTTTACGCTTAAAGAAGATTAAGGAAAACAGTCACACCATGGTTTAACAAGCACACTCGCACCCTAAAGAGAGCAGCTTGGAAAACGGAGCGCAGCTGGAAGAAAACTAAACTAGAGGTATTTCGTATTGCTTGGCGGAAAAGTAACCTATCCTACAGAAAAGCATAAAAAACTGCTAGATCTGATAACATTTCATCTCTTTTAGAAGAAAACAAACATAACCCCAAGTATTTATTCAATACAGTGGCTAAATTAACGAAAAATAAAGCATCAGCAAGCATCAGCAGGCACAACACATTTCTAAACAGCACCAGCGTAAGGACTTTAGAAACTTCTAATGAGCTGGATGAGCATCACTGATCACGATAAAACCACGTAACTGAGAAATTGTTTTCTATTGTCCTTTTGCATTATCAGCACACATTTGTCCTGTTTAAAGGTCCCCTGAAATGCTTAGAAACAGCAGCGTTACTCTATGTGTTGACATCATTTTAACTGAAACAGGAAGACAGGGCGGACATATCAAGCAGCCCCGCCCCTTATTAAAATAGCCAATAGCGTTCGTTTACATCACAGCTTGGAGCCGTTCAGAGCCGTTGAGCACCGTAAAGCCACTTTTGACAGGGTATGCCAGCCACAATCTCATCCATAATGCTATAAAATATAGCATTCTGTGTAGAATTCAAATAGCTCCGATACATTTTGTGGTCTGCGCCAACTCGCGCATGTGATCCGCTCCGTGCTATCGTGTCTCTGGACCGGAGCAGAGAGTGTGCGCGGTGCGGTGGTTAGCGTGACACAGCGCTTCTTTTTTTTCCTCAATGGAAAGCATATGTACACTGTTTGAATCGTTCCCTGTCCACTATTTTGCAGCCGCGGATCTTCAGCGTCTATTGTAGTGTAGGGGGCGGGCGCTTCGGATTCTAGAGAGTATTTGATTGGACAGAAAGTTTGATGAGAAGTTGAAGTACGATGTGACGTCAAAAAAAGTCGTTGAGCTGTTTTGGCGGAAGTGACAAACTGCAAGCTTTGAATGCTTATATCTTCTAAACGCAAATTTTGTCACTGTTTTGGAGCACACTGCCTTATAGATAACCTTAAGACTAACATATTGATACTAACGCCCAAAAAACTTTAATTTTGATTTCATGGGGACTTTAAACTGTAAAGCTGCTTGGACACAATCTGTATGTATAAGCGCTATTAATAAGGTGAACTTTGACTTGATTCTATCTTGTATGAGTGGGGAATTCAGGACCATGTGAAAAAAAGATAACATGTTGATTTATGTATTGGGAGGAGAAACATAGCAACACCCCGAGCTAAAACAATGTCTAATTGGTCAAAGCCCTATTAAGGATGTGGCCAACAGCTGAGCTTGAGAACTCCTGACACAAACAAATTTCACTCTTTGCCGCTGCCTTTTTGCTTCTCGCTTTTTGCTTTTAAGCTTTTTGCATTCTTCGAGCACTCTTTCAGCGTGTTTTACGGCCCTGCATGCCTGCTGCTCCTCTGCTATCATGAGGAGATAAGTCATCTAGTCTTGTCACACTTTTCTTCTTTCTTTCTTTTACTTAAGTTTATTTTATTTTCCGTTGGTCTCTACATTGTAAGTTGCTTGCCATAAGCGTGTCTCTGACCTCAGTGTCTGCCCACCTAAAAAGTCAATCAGCCAATAAGAATTCACAAAATTCATTACCCAATGGCAATGATTGGCTTTCTGAAACATTCCAGACACTACGGAGACCTCCAGTGAATCAAACAACCTGGGAAAACCCTTTCAGGGATAATGCCACTCGAAAAGGGAACCACAACACGGGGCATGCAAGGTAAACGTATCGGTTACATATGTAACCCTCGTTCCCTTATGGAGGGAATGGAGACGTTATGTTGTGACGACATAGGGGGTTTATTTGAGAGCCCCAATCTGCACTGACTTTCAGAGAAAACGCCAATGAATTTTGGCTAGTGAATTTTGCATACCTGAACCATTCCCCATGCACACGGGTATAAATAGGAGAAAGGTGAATAAACTAATCGGTTTTACGTGAAGGGACACCGCACGTGTCCCTGGAAAACCAGCGATTGGTCGAGGTTTTTTGCGGCAGGGGACATATAAAGTCTCCTGTTACCCGACCATCAGGGAACGAGGGTACGTACGTAACCGAGACGTCCCTATCTGTCAGTCACTACAGTTTATGTCGTGAACAACATAGGGGGTCAAAGGAAAGAGACACAACCAGAAACCCATCAAACCTTGTAGCGCCTGCAAAAGGTGACAAGCAGCCGTACACAAGGGTCGTTACATTCCCAAAGCCCCAGTGCAACTCGCGGGCCTGGTGACCGCAGGGCCAAGGGGGAGTACATCATGATGGAGGAGAACAAAGCCGCTGTTACAGGCAGACCTTTTTTTATTTAGAGAAGGGATTTTCGACCTTAATGAAAAGGGCTTTCACACCTTACTGTTTGATTTACAGCTTTTTTAAAGTTTAAAGGAGCAACGGGCGAGCTGTGACATGCGACGGATTGTAGACTCCCTGCTGGTTGATGTTACGTTGACAGCCGCAGTGTTGTCGTGCGGAACAAACACTGCTGTCCTGCAGCAATGGACGGAAATGCGCAAAGCCAGATGCATGACAACAGCTAGGCAGTTGATGTGCCCAGTAGTGAGGACTGTCCAAGCGCACTGAGGTTGATGTCGCCGCACAAACCAGTTTACTGGACCGCATCGTAGTGACAACGGAACAATGCCGGGACCAATTGTTCTAAGGCACCCCGGCCGTAGAAAAGTCAAGGTCTCGTGCAGGGATGAATAGCGGAGAACACTCGGTGTGATGGTCACACGAAATGTGTACCGCGACGCCATGCCCATCTCGGGACTTGGGAGCGTAACCAGTGCTGAACTGGTCTCATATGAAGGAATCCGAGCGGCGTGACTGCGGCTGCGGATGGCCATATGCAAACCAGGAGCTCGAAAGTGTTTCAGAGGATATAACGTTCCGCCTCTGAAGGAATCAGGGCAGTTCAGGCCACGACTGGGAGTGCTCGTTGGTGAGACGCAATATAAGTTAGTCCAGTCTCCAGTCCAATACAGTTCAATATCTCCTTTTCCCACATTTTCAAGCATGGAGCATCCCTACTCTTTCAGCATAATGCAATAACACTTCTGGCTTGGAGGAGACCAAAATAGAGGAGTTTAGTTTGTTTCTATGTAAAATCTAGCAGATATATTCCAAGAATACAGAGTTTAACTTTCAAAGGAATCTTAGTATTGAACATGTTTGACATACACTTAATAAATTGAAATTCTATTTTTAAGAAAATTATTTTTTTGTGTTCTTCTTCAATGACTTATTATCTAAAGAGTATAGATAATTTTTAATGGTATATCTGGGATGGACTCTTGTTCAATGTCTACCCAAGCTGGAGGTATTGTTGTATGGAAATAATGTATTGCTGAAGTCAGCTGGGCAGCCATATAGTACCATCTAAAATTAGGAAGCTGAAGCTCTCCCCTTAGTGATGTATGTTAAAGTCCCCCTGTAGTCAAATATTTTATCCCTTAAAACTTATCTTTGATCATCAAAATGACATATTTAAATATTTTTTCTTGTGACAATAATTTTCTCATGCCTTAAAATAGCTTGAATGTAATTCTACACCCTTGCCTCATTTACTATAACGGGTTTATGAATACACAAATTAGCCCCTCCTCCACTCAGTCACACACCAGCCAGATCCTCCTGATCCCGGATAATGACCTGATAAACTATGTTTTACTAGCAGAACACTACAGTGATACTGTCCCCTTTGTGAAAGTTGCTTACCTTATGAGATGTTTCCCTCAAAATGCAGACTCGAATCAAGACTTAAATGTAGCCAAGTTTGTGATTCCAGTCCGCGACCGCGAGCCTACCGTGTAGGCTGCCTTAACCTATCTGCCTTCTCCCCCCCCACCTAGAAAGCCCCCGCTTACAGCACAGTTAATGATATGCTAATGATAGGATCCCTTGACGTGGCAAAAAAGGGCTGTTTCAAACCGCGTTCCTGGGACTGCCTTTAGGAAAGTAAGTTTTAATGAGAAAATATAGCAATGGTGTTGATTAATGGATTGACACATGGTTTGTCTAAAAGCATATTAAAAACACCAAATAGACAAATAAACAACATTTAAAAAACTTGATTGTCACTACAGGGGGACTTTAAGGCGAAGTCTACCATTTTCTGTCATTCCAAATAAATTGGGCAAGTAGTTTGTTACTTTTGTCATAGAACATGTTTGTAACGGCAAGGGGGTGCTGAAAATAGTATAAAAATTTGGGTAGAATAGACATTTTTATTATGTTAATTCGTCTGTTCATGGATATTGGTAAATTTGACAATTTTTGCAATATTTCAATAGTTCTGTCCAACAGGGCGTAATAATTTATTGGGATTATTTTACTAGGATCGGGAATGATATTGATACCTAAATAACTAAAACCTTCTGTAGTTGTCATGAAAGGGGTGTTTATTATGGGTTTATGTCTTTCTTCCTTATTAAGAAACAATAATACTGACTTGGAATTATTAATTTTATATCCAGAAAATTCTCAGAAGTTTTCAATTAATCTCATCATATTAGGAATACTACTTTTCAGATTTGTCGGAAAAAATATCATCATCCATCATCCATCATCCGCATCATCCTTCCCACCAATTGTAATACCTAATATTCCTGTATGGGCTCTTACTGCCATAGCTAAGGGTTCGACTGCCAAAACAAACAACAGTGGGGACGGAGGGCACCCTTGACGGGTAGATCATTGTAGATTAAAAGGTTTTGAGATGTTGTTATTAGTTAATATCACAATAGCTGGGTTTGTGTATAGAAGCTAAATCCACTTGTGAAAAGTTTTGCCTTTTCCAAACCTTGGAAGCACTTCTAAAAGATAGTCCCATTCTATCCTGTCAAATGCTTGACATGCATATACAGATAACATTGCTGTCTTTTTCATTGTGTCTCTCGTACAGTATATTCAAGACTCTTATAATATTATGATATCCTTGACTTTTTTGTATAAAGCCTTGTTGATCATCAACAATTAATTGGGGAAGATATTTATTTAATCTTTTAGAAAGCGCTTTACAAAGTATTTTTGTATCACATCCCATTAAAGGTTGACATACATTAACCTCATAACTTTTTCACGTTTCCTTGGTTGGTAGATGCACCAGGGACCTGATTATAGCACTTAAAACCTGGAAAAGATGAACCCAATCACTTTGTTTAGGTAAGCCTTTTTCTGCAAGCGTCTGAGAAAACGAGTGCGTCTGATTTTGCTCCCTTGGTGACTTTGCAAAGGGATCTCATTATAATATTAGTGCTCCTTAATCTGTAAGTTTCCACCCACTGTGCCGTGATTTTGATTTTGCAAGCGTCAACGGTGTACTAGTTCTAATGCCATTGAGAAAGTTTGAGCAAAACATGCTAAATGTTCTGTGTGTTTGGCGCAGAGAAGAGACAAATACAGAACACGGTTTAGGTCCAGCCTCAGAAGGAGAACACAGAGTCAGTGCAATTTCAGTTTGATGGATTGTCTTGGATATTACTGCTGCCACACAGATCTAATAATTAAAACAATGTGATCTTATTTCCAGCTGTGTACCTTCACACAGACATAAACCCACTGTAGTTGTTGAGTATCATGTGTTTGAGAACACGAAGAACAACCTCGAGGTGTGGTGAAGACTGAGAACGTAGTTAGTGCAATTCTACATGCGGGTGACGAGCGCGTTCTGTGCGTCTGTGTTTGTGGATGACGTCGAACAATGCTGTGCGCTCAGAGTAAACCGATATCCAAGTGTACCCCCAAAGAGACCCTGTCAGATGGGTTTTTAATAAATGCAATGATTTCCACGCGAGTAACCATGATAATCAAACCAAAACACGAGGTTTTAGCAGAGCCGAGATGTATGGCACAGCTCATTCTGGCAAAGGGGGCGTGCGCAGCAGATTGTTTCTGCTTGTCCACGCAAATAGGCATTTTTCAAAAGGATAACTAAGTGGATTGGGGAGTACTTTTGAGGCGGAAAAATCTTCCACAAGACAAATTCTGGGGAGTCATTCTGAGACTTAGATACATATGCGAAAAGGGGCATAATATAGTAACCTTTTAAAACTAATTCTGGTCTGTGGAGTGAAACTTCAGTTGGAAAACTTTAGCTTGGATTTAATATTTTTATAAGTGTACTGTATAAGGCACTATTAATAGACTCTGGAGGCGCCATTCCGGCGTCAAAAAAGATTCATAACATATCAAGTAATGGCTCTTTACAAGCTATCTCTTAAATGTCTTGATAAAAGCGATTATGGAAGCCCACTGGTTCCTGGTGCACGTAACCACTATGATTCGGTATTTGATGCTACTAATCGGTGCCGCTTCACTAAGTATCTTCTTACTGGGTAATGGGGCTGTCGTTAATGCTATCATTTAATCTTGGGACCTGAAGGTAGTCGAAATTGCAACTGGTCAGAAGAAACAAATTCCTGCCACTCATACTTATATTTCGTTATAGTATGAATTTACTATATGTGGTTCGATTACATAAATCTCTAAGAATTGATTTAATATTCACACTATACTGGCAGCAGTCTGTAGCTTAGTAATACAGATTCAGCTTGTATATTATTAAGGAGGTGAATTTATTCCCTTTATACTCCATGCTAAGAGCTTACCTGTGTTTAACACAGACCGAATCATTGTGTATTGCTTAGTCCACAATATGCGTTTAGCCACTTGTAAGTTGGTATATGTTCTTACGTGCGTTAGCTACTCATGATAGATAATACTATGGAGGCCTTTCAGAGGAATATTAATGCTAAAGTCAGTTTTTCATTTGTCTTCTACAGTATTTTGTGGGGTACTGGATGTATGCTTGTTGTGGATTTTAGCGCCTATATAGCTATACTTTCTCCTAGTTTGTAAGATTAAAGCTTCCCATCTAATCCGGGCTGGTAGTATCTCATCTGTATTAATTCAAAATCTTTAACAATACTTCACAAAATTTAATAACAAATGGGTCCTGTTAACAAATAAGTTTATAACCCCATCCTAGAACCCAATGCTAGGTTAATCTGCCTCTAACAAAAATCCCATAGCGACCTGCTGCAAGATAACAAGTGGAGCCCGCGGTATACTATATGTAACAGCACTCTTACATTGGGACAGTAATTCCATAGATAATTATAAAATAATCAATTCGTGACGTGCAGTTTTATATGAGCTGGAGTGACAAGAAGATTCTCTAGAGTGGTCAGCATGTCTAAACTAGTCAAATAATCCTAGAGCCTTCAATAGAGACAAATTGTACTAAGCTTGCTCACGAGTATGTATATGTAGCAGATGGATCAATTTGGGTGGATCGTCCAATATTGGGTCGACGGGTACAGTGCAAACCTATTTAAGTATTTAAAATCGATCCAAAAAGCAGAAAACAGTTAAAAAAGAATTATAAAAATGATGGGCTGTTCATCATTGGACCATCATATTATAAGATTTAGTTTGTATCAAAATACTTCCTGAAACCAATATATATCGTCCAGAAGGGCTGCTGAATAGCTTTTTTTTTAACTTGAAATGGAATGATTATGATGAATAGAGGATAACTATGCCCCTTGCCAGATGAGAGTGACAGGGATTGCAATGATAATCCTTTGGCTGGTCATCTTTGCGGCAAGCGACAGCTGAAGAGGTAGCTCCGCTGAGACGGTAATCAAACCGTGATCTGTGTAAAGAATCAGTTCTGTAGTTTTAGATTTCGCACTACCTGTTATCCTATTGACACCGCGCGCGACCTGTGTTAGGGGCGCGGCCAATTTTCTCATGCGCAGAGACGAAATTGGCCCCCAGCTCTGCGTTATAAGTTTAATTCCTATCTCTAGATTGTACGGCTTTCTAGATAACGTCAATTACTGGAGTTGTGAGCGTGTAAAGGAAAAGCGAGTAGACAGGAAAAAGAAGCTAACAGAAATTAAGTCCGCATTTCTGTTGGCATGCTAGGAGTTGTGGCCGGCGTGTCACGACAACTCAGCTTGCCGGGCGCGACTTTTGCCGCGGCTTAGATCGCTCACTCTCACGACGGCACTCACCACCAGGGGCTAGGGGAAAGCGCGACTGCCGTACTTGAGGTTCCATGGATCTTCAGCGCTTGTTGTGCATGTTTCACACACACGAGAACAGCCGTCCACTTACAAATCGGGCTTCGACACGTCACACACCGTGGGACCGCTCATTACCTTCGCAGACGACGACAGTTCGCTATGTATAGATGTCATTTGTTCCTCTGAAGATTTCCACTACACAATCCTCACCCACTCATATCTATTCTTCCCCGCACAGTTCAGCCTCGCGACGTGGTACCAACACTCTTCCCGATGGCCAGCTTGCGAACGACCGAGCCTAACCACCTTTCGCCCCACTTAGCTTGGGACAAGTTCTGAGGACAACTTTGGCCATCCACAAGTAGTTGGAGGGAGCACCACTAGTCTATCCCAATAGCTTTCAGGGCTTTGTAAGTGTGTGATATTTGTCACAGTACATCACAAATCACACTAGTCTGTAGCCTATCACTACCGCTGCTAACTGTCAAACGGGCACTCTCCAACTTAAATTTTTAATTCCCTTTTTAAACATGCTATGTAGTTAAACACTTGTAGTACACTTGACACACCCCTCTTTCCAGTACACTAGCATGCTACTCAATGCCTGTTACTACAAGTGGGGTTTTTCCCACCCATAATGACCATTTGTCTTAAAACACAGAAATCCTAGTTGGTGTCTAAAATCGCCCTGCTGTCCTCTACGTTCACCCCTTCCATAGTTGTTCACACATCCCAGCCCCCCTACAGCTTGAGGTACAAATTAGATGATCTTAAGTACTTAGACTATCACATATAACTAAAGAACACTGCATTCCCGCTCCAGTTACTTAATTACAGCTACAACATTCAGTGCTTGCATTTACCACCCATAGAGCACCGTTTAATTGTACCATTATTGGCAAGTGTACTTTTTTCACCGTGCGGATGGGTATCTAGTCAGAATTGCACTATTTATTCTAATAGGAGATTTTGGCCCTTGCCACAGCGACTCCCGGCCTTGTTGCTTTTGCAGTTGGTTCAGTCATCACCACACCCGTACCTTATAATATAGATCCAGTTGTGTGGCTTTCTGGATACAACACAATCAGACATAGCTTAAGGTCCACATATGGTGCTAATAACGGGTTCTGTTTCGGCAGGCCCATACATACTTAGCTATTTAGAGCTTTATCTGGGTAAAATCATTAGGACACACGGCTCTTGGGTAATCATTTGTATGCTTGACGACAATACCCAATTTACGCAGTTTCAACGTATGATGTTCAGTTCTGCAAGTCCTTTCTGATACTAGTGTTGCAGGCACATAATAAGTCATGGTACTGATAGCAACAACACATTTAAAAACGAAAAGCAGTGCTAGACACTTAAGTTTCTGATTGGCACACCACAAGCAGCCATCCACAAATATGTTAGCAGTTTTAATCTGAGCGGGATAAATGCTCTGGTACTGCCGTCTATACAAGTCGTAACCGTGGGTGTGATATGATGTAATTTGACATTGCGTCAAGGCTTCACATTAGCGCGCTGTTACTAAAATCAGAGTGTCAGATCTCTCGAAATAATGCTAGATTAGGCCTTTACCATTTTTACAGAACGGTATATGATAAGGCCACTTCATGCTTTTATTTCGACTTCAATAGTATTAGATTACTAGCGTTCTCTCACAGTGTCTACTAGCAAAATCTATCCAATAACCTCTAGGCGTGAAATTGACCAATGTTGTGAAAAGTAGCTAAAGGTCAATTTTTTTGGTCAATTTACTGTTTATTACTATAAAAATCATCCCCTTGAAACGGTAAAGAAACATTTGCTGTGAACAATGTACCTATGTTAGATATCTTTAGTTCTGACGAGTAAGAACCATGTTCCAAGATTGATAATCATGCAGTGAACTTAATGTTGAAACAAAACTTTGTGCTTATCTCATACATAGATTTTGAGAGTAGCCTGGATTTCACAGAGAGGTCATATATTCAGAACTCAGCAGCGCGTGTTCTCACTCACGCAGCCTCACGGCAGCACATCAGTGGTGTCCTCTGTAATTTGCACTGGCTTCCAGTTCAATCAAGAGCGAAATTCCGAGTGTTTAAAACGCTTGTTTTAACTTAGAAAAGCTGCTCAGGGTCGTTCGATAGGGCAAATGAATTGAGAGCTCCTTCTAGAATGTATGGGACTTTATTATACCTACATGCGCTCTTCTGTCCTGCTCCGCTTGCTGAGTTCTTCGTCTCTCTTTATATCGCCCCACTCCATAAATAAAAACTATGGGACAAAGAACAAAACCTTGTGCGCTGGGCGAGCTCCAGAGGTAATTATGGAATGCAGCTTCCTTTGATATGTCTCGAAATGCATCCGACACTACTTATGTAAGAAAACTGTGAAAACCCAACCTCTTTAAAGATTCGCCTCTATTAATGGGATTTAAGTCGTGTGATTAGTGTTTGATGGTTCGACTTTATTTGCTGACTTTAATTGTCCGAATGAGACATCTTGTACACTTTAATAATTTAATTAGAACTAAAATGTATTACGTGCATGACATGAAAATAGGGCAAAGTATGGTGACCCGAGGACTCAGGAATTCATGTTGCCATTAACCCATCCAAACAAGTGACACACAACTCATCCAGCAGTATGAACCCACACACGTACAACTTCCCTCGGGAAAGTGGTTGGCAGCATTTTATGCGCGTAGCCGCGGGAGCCGTTGGGAGTGTCGCACGGTTGCACTTTGGTGACAAAGGCAAACCTCAGTCGTAATTGGTTATTGACTCAATGCCTCTGGGCGTTGGGTTATCTCACTCCCCACCATCTAGTGCTAATCCTACAGATACTGAGACTGCGAGACGCGCAACCTTGTGAGTACTAGTCCGACTCCGTATAACCACAATTAGGCCAAGACTTCCCCAAATTACTAATTAAAAACAATTATTATTAAAATCAACACAGACATATTCCAAAAACAGATGAATATATGATGTGTGAGAGATGTGAATCTAATACAGCGGGTGTTGCAACATAAGGTCACATGACCAGGAATTTATATAGATTTGAATATTTAAAACATTCATACAAAATACTCAAAATCACATTTCCAAAATCCAAGTTGTGTATGATGTGTGTCAGGGGAGTGTAAAAACACTGCATGAGCTATAACAAGACCTGTTTCTGAGTTAATAGAAAATTATAAAAAAAACAATAACAATGTAATATTGTGTTACTACTTCCAGTAAATAACCAAATTAAACTTTTAAATGATTTGTTTCTTGCTATTACACTTAATTCACACTATTACATTGTATTTTTTTAATGCTACTAATATTTTGGAATCTTTGAAGGAGTTTTTTGTTTATTATTGTCATGCACTTTTTTGACAGTCCCTTAATTTGCTCAGTGACTGTCAAACGAATGTCCAGTATCAAACCAACCTTACCGCACAATAATGAAACCAAAATCACCATCACTAACACACAGACCATTTCTCAATACCAAATACTATTACTAAAGACTACTATTATTTATATAAAATATTATTAATTGTGTGCCAAAAACTATTGCTCTGAACAAATGTGGAGTAATGGACCAAGACTGCCTGTTAGATTTACCCAAAACCAATTATATCTTATGTTTAACCACTATAGAGGGACATCGGAGCAGTGCGTAAATCAGAAGATCTGCCCGAGAGGTGATGGCTGGCTCTCGGGGTTCATGAGCGCAGAACGACCCGCTGCCCCTGGAGCGACACCTTTCAATAGACATTGTTACTAACAAACTGCCATATATCGAAACAAGTACATTCCCACCTAAAAAACTCTTAAGCTACAGTCCGTGAAAACAAAACATTTAGTATTTATAACAAGTGGAGTTGGCACGCCATTGACCCTCACGTGAGAAAACTGCCAGTGGAGTGATTACAACAGTGAACGGTTCCCATGGTGATAGTGGTAGAATTACACATGTCTGGAAAGAGCTTTCAACCAGATTCAGGGACCAGAACTAACTGTTGTATAATTTCTAATAATTCAATGACCTCTGTGACACCACAATAACCCAACCTCTACAGATTAATGAACATGAATGACGAACTGACACCAGCTGCAGATAAAGAAACGAAATGTAGAAATTTCAATACAATTCATTCCGACAGTAAAACATTAATTGAAACATCATTAGAGAACAAGCAGTCCAAATGTATTAGCTGTCAGTTTTGACCCTGCTCACATTCAATCCTTAATCTTCATCATCCAAACTGAGCTCTACAATCATCAGCTCTCACACAGACACACAAAAACCTCCTCAGCTGGTTTAATAAGTAACTCGCACATCTCTCCTGTTCATTTTACCCATTTTGATGCTTTGGTAAGAAAGCACATGCTAAAATCAAGTGTAGCATTAGTTCTTGCAGGTCACGTTTGTCAGGCTCGCATCAGCTGACTCTCATCTGATCCCCATCAACCGATGGGAATACGACACCTATCTAAGAATTCATATATAAGGTCCCTCAGTATTATCTGCAGTTTTCGCATTGCTCAATAGCTATTTAAATGGCGAATTCGGCAGGCAAAACACCATAATCACTAGGAATCGAGACTTTAGAGAAGTAGAATTCGTTTCCCCAATGGTCTTACCTCCGATTCATTGAAGTTCGTTAACTTGAACACGTGAATTCACCACATAACCACCACAATTCATAAGTCTATCTGGTGTTATTGAGAACATGTTGCTTAAGATTAAAACAAAAATTATAAAGCTTTTAAGGTATTGGCAACATATTCATTAGGTCATCTGTTAAAGGCAACATGATTGTTGCTACAGGTTATGTGGGTTTTGGCAACATACTTGTTTTGGTAATTTGGTTGAGGGCAACATGCTTGTTGCTTAAGGCTTCAGATTGTGTTGGGGGATATCAGCATATGGTTTTGTTTTGGGGGGTTATTGCTGCTCTCCCTGCTCTCATCCATGCTAGGCTGCATGGATGCGCAGGGAGTTCTTGCCCAGAACAGAACCATACCGCCAATTCAAACTGTATGCTAATTGTCAATCATCTTTGACGATAGTAGTCCTGACAGAAACATTAAATGTGATGAGTTGTAAGAGAGGGAGGGATTGTTTTCAGTGTCACTCACCGAACTGATCTGGATTCTTTAGGAGCACACAGTACATCAGATCTGAAGAACTTCATATATGGACTGTCGTGCTCCTATAACTGTGGTTTCACGTATCAAGACCACACATTGTCCTCCTTCCCTCCCTTAATGTTCCATTTGTATTGCTCATGTCCTCTTTTGCAGTCCCTCACTTATTTTCACCTTTTTTCCCCCACGACCACGCCCCACTTAGTTGGTATTTCCCCTTCTATTCTGTGAAGACGGTCACCTCTCGCCAGGTCTGCCGGTCTTTTATCTGATTTCTCCAGATCCAGATAATGTGCATATCCTTGTACATCATGCTGTTTATCAGCACTCATTGGAATTCAGGACTAGCTGGAACAGCATTCGTTTTCATGGATTTCTCTGGAGAGCGATTCTCTCTGATCTTCTGCTTGATGCACTGAACTGTTTCCTTTTTGTTGTAGGAGCAGCTTCCTGTCTGTGTCAGTAGTTTTCGTAAGAGAGTCTGATTGGACTCCAGTGAGAGACCCAGAAGAAAACGCAGGAAAAGATCAAGCTGTCCATTCTTACTCTGTAAAGCTTTACTCACAGCTCTCTGATGCAGCTCAGATAATGAAACAGGTATTGATGAATCATTTTGGAACCAGTACAAAATTGAAGACAACAGACTTTGTTTGTGTTGGCCAAACACATTGATGTTGTTGATTGTACAAGAGAGGTGTGCATATAGAGCTGCTAGATGTTCCTGGATGCTCAGATGAACAAAGCTGAAGACTTTCCCCTGATACAAGCCCAACTCCTCTCTGAAGATCTGAGTGCACAATCCTGAGTACACTAATGCTTCTGTCACATCAATGCCACACTCTCTCAGGTCTTCCTCATAGAAGATCAGGTTTCCTTTCACAAGCTGCTGAAAAGCCAGCTTCCCCAGTTTGAGGATCATGTCTTCATTGGTCATGTTCTTCTCATAGTCCTTCTCATGTTTGATGTTGGTCTGAAGGATCAGGAAGTGTGTGTACATTTGAGTGAGAGTCTGGGGAATCTCTCCTCTCTCTGCACGACTCAACATCTTCTCGAGAACAGCGGCTGAGATCCAGCAGAACACTGGGATGTGGCACATGATGTAGAGGCTCCTTGATGACTTCAGGTGTGTGACGATCCTATAGGACAGATCCAAGTTATTGATCCTCTTACAGAAGTATTCCTCCTTCTGTGGGTCATTGAAGCCTCGTACCTCTGTCACTCGATGGACGCACTCAGAGGGGACGAGATCAGCTGCTGCTGGTCTGGAGGTGATCCAGATGAGAGCAGAGGGAAGCAGATTCCCCACAATGAGGTTCATCAGCAGCACGTCCACTGAGGCTGATTTAGATATATGACACAGTTTCACTTTACTCTTAAAGTTCAGAGACAGACGACACTCATCCAGACCATCAAAGATGAACAACACTTTATATTCATCACTGGATATTTCCATTTCTTTAGTTTCAGGGAAAAAGACATGAAGAAGATCTGAAAGACTGAGTTTTTTGTTCTTCATCAAGTTGATTTCTCTGAAAGGAAGTGGAAATATGATCTGGACGTCCTGATTCTCTTTCCCTACAGCCCAGTCCAGGATGAACTTCTGCACAGAGACTGTTTTTCCAATGCCAGCGACTCCCTTTGTCAGCACAGTTCTGATGGCTTTGTCTTGTCCAGGTAAAGCTCTAAAGATGTCCTTGCATTTGATGGCTGTGTCCTCTGTTGCTGCTCTCCTGGATTGTGTCTCAATCTGTCTCACCTCATGCTCATTATTGATCTCTCCACTCTCACTCTCTGTGATGTAGAGCTCTGTGTAGATCTCATTCAGCAGTGTTGAGTTTCCCTGCATCGCTATTCCCTCATACAGTCGCTCAAACTTCTTCAGCAGATTTGATCTCAGGACCTCATTGCTGTAAAATAAAAAAGTTAATAAGCACAATGTCTTATGTGTTCCGCTATTTTTTTTTATCATATGTTCAGATCATATCTGAATACCTGAGACCAGGCCGTGTATCTCTAGTCTTAAAATGTCCTCGCCTAACCATAGATGTGTGACTCTTCTTAGACACACAGCTGGAGTCTGGCTCTGATCTCTTCTGATGAACTGGACTAAAACAGAGACGGATTAAATTTCATCCTTTAAATTACTGTATGCAACATATCAACTATACATTTATCATGACTAAAATAATTTTAAATAACACGTATAACCATTTCAAACACTGTGTTTATACAAAAATTGTGAACTGAACTGAACTGACAGTTCAGTTCCTGTTCCCTGTCATTGTATGTTGACACATGCTGTGTTCAGAATGGCACACTAACTTACTGTTTACTGCCCAGTACACAGTACATACTGCCTACTATTTGTTTAATAGTGTGTAAAACAGTATACAGTAATAAGCAACAAATAATGTTTCAGAGTAGTATGCTACAGTGTTGTCACATGACAAACAGTGAACATTAATTCAGCACAGCTAAAAAAAGCGATATATTCTAGTTACACTATGTGCAAATAATGATAAATTCTGTTTACATTAGAATAGCAGTATTTTCTTTAGCGATAGGCTAAGTGTTATGCTAAATAGTAGCTAGGTGGCATTTATTTATACGTCATTACTGTAGTACATTATAAAACAGTATGCAATAACATATTCAGTATAAATGATCATTTTAATTATTAAATGGATGGAAGCCTGCGGACAAAGCCCTCCCTACACCTTCAGTTTCTTCATTTACCCTTGTGTATTTGATCCCTGAGTTCTGTCTGTTCATTGTTCAGGGTCGTTGATAGTAATGTGGTTGTTGCTACTTTGGTTACTCCTGCATGTTTGGAGTCTTGTTGTAACTAAACTGTTTGTTTCTTCGAATGTCCTGCATTGTGTGCTTGCTGCAGTCACCTACTCCAACAGTCATGCTATAATCATATTTTTATAACACCAGAAATCGCAATTAAAAGTAACATCAAACTTGCCACTAGATGGAGCTCTAAACCATTAATAAAGTGACTAGGAGAATTACTGTTATTAAAGAATTGTACTCAATGAACAATTAAATCTCTAATCAAATTAAACAATTAAACATGGAATCTATTCAAATCAAACTTGTTCCAGCACACTCCCCGTCTGGCGTGGGTAACACGCCACTACCACAGATAATTTAAACTGACCTAGTCAAGTTTCTCAGGAGTGAGAAGGATCATCTTAGTGATAGGTCGTATGAAAAACTTAGGGCCTTCCTTTTTAAAGACCTTGACTTCTACCTTGCAGACTTTATTGTCCTTGCTTGGAAAGACTTGAGTAACATGTCCCATTGGCCATTAATTCCTTTTTTGTTGTTCATCCTTTAAGAGCACAATGCTTCCTGGTTCAAGATCAGGCTTACTAGATGGCTACTTTCTGTTTGGTTGCAAAAGAGTTAGATACTGCTTTTTCCATTTATCCCAGAAAGTTTGTGCCATGTGTTGTACCCTGCGCCACTGTCGGTTGTGAAGATTTTTGACCCAATCACCAGATGGGACAGGTGCAATTGTGACCTTTTGGGTTAAGAGTGGATTGGGTGTTAGTATGAATGGATCATATGGGTCAGCTGACACTGGGACAAAGGGTCTGGCATTAATTATAGCAGCGACTTCTGCCATAAGAGTGGAGAGCATCTCATGTGTTAGAGCTGAATGCCCAAGCTGTTGAAACATTGCATCCAGTATCCTCCTACCAAAGCCAATCATCCTCTCCCAAGACCCACCCATGTGAGATGAATGGGGTGGGTTAAACTGCCAGACACAGCCTTGGTCCAAGAGGAACTTGTTAACAGAGGTATTGTCAATGTTAGAGGAAATGTTAAACTCCCTGCAAGCACTGGCAAAATGTGTTCCTCTGTCTGAGCGGATGAGCTTCACAGGCCCTCGAACAGCAAGAAAACTCCGCAAGGCATTAATAAAGCTAGATGTATCTAATGACTCAATAAGCTCAATGTGTACAGCTCTCTCACTCAGACAGGTGAATAATACTGCCCACCTTTTGCTCTGTGCATGACCACCTCTGGTTCGTCATGCCACCACGGTCCATGGGCCGAAAACATCTAGTCCAACATTTGTAAATGGAGGATCAGTGGATACACGATCTGCTGGAAGATCAGCCATTTTTTGAATCTGTGGTGCTCTTCTGAGTTTTCGGCATGTAACACATTCATGAATGACACTGCAAACTCGCCTCTTGCCACCAACTATCCAATAGCCAGCATCTCACACAGCACTCTCTGTATAATGTTGTCCAAGGTGTTGCACTCTCTCATGGTGATGTTTGACCAAAAGTGTTGCAATGTGATGTTTACCAGGGATGATCAAGGGCTTTCTTACATCAAGCTCGATCTGCGCTTCTGTTAATCGTCCTCCTACTCGTAGCAGGCCGTCTACATCTATGAAAGGGTCTAAGCCTTTGAGCGGGCTTTTCCTGGAGAGCTTTTTTCCTGTTTCCAAGCTCTTATACTCTTGGGCATATATCTCCTGTTGTACTGCTTTGATGATAATTTTTTCAGCACATAAGAGTTCTTCAACTGTTGGAGCATTGGAACAGTAATGCCAGCCCTTGCAATTGGATGTTTGTGTTGTAAAACCTGTATGGAACTGTCGAGATATATGAAGAAGATGTGCAATGGCACGAGTGCTGGACTTCCAAGTGGAGAACTTAGAGAAGAGTTGTGTTCCAAGACTCTTACTCATCAATGTAGTATTCAATGTAGAGACTTCAGGATGTACCTCTGCATCTGAAGAAGGATTCACAAGCTCATATGTGTTCTCTTCATGTAGAGTCTGAGGGTTGTTTAGAAGAAACTTTGGTCCATAAAGCCAGTTGGTGTCTTGGAGATGAGCAGCAGTGACAGACCTTGTTGCAATGTCTGTTGGGTTCTCAGCTGTGTGCACATACTTCCATTAATTTGAATGAGAAGACTTAATAATCCGAAGGACTCGATTGCTGACATATACAAGAAGCATCGTGTTTCATTATGTATATAGCCTAGCACTACCTTACTATCAGTAAAGTAAGTAGTGTTATCCAAGTTCATGTCAATTTCTGAAGCAATGAACTCAGCCAATTCTACTGCCAAAACCGCAGCACACAACTCAAGATGGGGAACGGTTTGCTCAGGGCTGAGTTTTGCCTTACCCATGATGAAGCCGACAGGATTGACTCCCACATGAATCTGTCAATCTAAGGTAAACTACTGCAGCTATTGCTTTTGTTGACACATCAGAGAAGACAAACAGCTCCCTTTGTGTTGCTGTAGAAGGTGATATGTTTGTGTAGCATCTCGGAATGTGGAGATTACTTAAATCTTTAAGCGAAAGTCGCCACATGTTCCATTTGTCCTCCATTTCTTTGGGAAGGGGGGTGTCCCAGTCATCATTCTGTTTATTTAGCTCTTTCATGATCGATTTTCCCTGGATTGTGACTGGGGCAACAAAACCAAGGGGATCAAAGATGCTATTAACGGGTGATAGAACACCTCGACGAGTAAAGGGTTTTGCTTCAGTAGCGATTTCGAAAGCAAAAGTGTCAGACTTCAGACTCCAATTCAGTACCAGACTGCGTTGCGTAGGCAGCATGTTGACAGCATTGCTGTTCGAAGTTATCTTGAGAAGGCGTAAGTTGGAACCAGCAAGAGTCCTCTGTGTGTCTTTGAGCAGGTCTACTGCTGCCTTGGCTGTAGGAAGAGACTTCAAGCCATCGTCTACATAAATATCACGGTTCACAAAGTTCTTGACATCAGGGTCACCATCTTTGACAGACTGTCGGAGACAATAGATGGCTACAGCAGGGGAGGGACTGTTGCCAAACACATGGACTCGCATGCGATACTCAATAATGTCTTCAGATGGGTTATTATTACGGAACCACAGAAACCTTAGGAAATTGCGTTTGTCCTCTCTCACTAAGAAATAGCAGAACATTTGTTCAATGTCAGCTGTTATGGCTTCTGCTTCCTTGCGATATCGCATGAGCACCCCTAGAAGGGTGTTGTTCATGTCTGGCCCGGATAAAAGAACATCATTCAGCAAGAAACCCTCATGACGAGCACAAGAGTCAAAAAACACTCTTTTGTTCCCGGGTTTTTTAACAAAGCGGGAGCTTCTTCAGCATGATTGTTACTAAAGACTTTGCCCATAAATGTAAAAAAGTGCTGTTTCATCTCTGGGTTTCTCTCTAGGTTACGTCTTAAGATCGACAACCTTATCATGGCTTGACATCTGTTGTTAGGGAGTCTACACCTTGGGGCTCTGAAAGGCAACGGAGCTACCCAGCTGTTGCTTTTGTCTTTCTCCAGCTCTTGTTCCATAATGTGAAGAAACGACAAGTCATCAATAGATGGGGCAACTTTGTTGTCATCACAAGTAACCTTAAACAATTCCTGTCCAAACTGGTCACGTTTGTGATTATAGACGAGTTCCAGAACATTCCATTGTTATTTCTCTGGCCATTACTGTTTCTCTCTTTTGCATGAAAAACATTTGGGCAGGGATCAAAGATGGAGGGTTGTTGTTCTTTTGTGTTAGTGAAGAATGTATTCACAGCTGTTGACTTGTGAATGTCATTCAGACAAACATTGCCAACTATCACCCATCCTAGGTCAAGCTTCTGTGCATAAGGAGTGTTGTGAGGACCATTTACCTGATAATGACTCTGATAATGTCACGGCCGAGAAGAATCATGATGGGAACATCTGACTCCAACTCTGGTATGAATGGAGCTATAGGCTCCAGATGAGAGTGATGGAAAGCAGCACTGGGTGTGGGAATCTCTGCCCTATTGTCAGGAATGTTGTTACACTCTAACAAACTGGGTAGGGAGAGGATTACCTTTCCATCTACTGACTCGATTTGGTACCCATATGCTTTTCGACCGATAATTTCTGTCACTCCAGAACAAGTTCTCAGGGTATATGGAGAAGCTGGGGCATTTTCTTTGAAGGCATCAAAGAATTCAGAGCGAGCTAATGACCTGTTGCTCTGCTCATCAAGGATCACATAGACTTTCATTGCTTTCTCAGGTTGGCCTTTGGGATAGACTTTTGCCAAATTGATTTTTGAACACGACTTATTACTAAGGTCACCTCTGAAAACCTCAGTGCAGTGAGCTTCCACTTCTGTTGGTGGTGTGGAAACCTCCTCCCCGCCATGCTGTGGTAAGGAGACCTCTTCTTGAGCTTTCAGAGCTGGGCCAGGGTGTAGTGCAGAAATATGTTTCTCACTTCCACACTCAGAACATTTAGTCACAAATCTGCAGTTCTAACTGTGTGTGTCGTGGCTAAGCAACACTTGAAACAGATTCTCTTTTCTTTTAAAAATGCAAAACGTTCATCCAAAGGCTTCTCACGGAAGGAACAACATTTCCTAAGTAAGTGAGGTCTTTTGTGAATGGGACAAAGTCTTTCCGCATCCTCAGTTTTTCTTTCATCTTTATCGGTGTCTAAATATACAGGGGAAGACACATTTATCTTATTAACTAAGATGTCTCTTGAATTTTCTTGGATTCCTGCTAGCCTTGTCTGCTTTATAAAGTGAATCTGTTTGAGTAGAGAAGTTGAAGCCTGGGTCATTCCTTATTATAGCTTGCTGACTTATGAAATCAACCAAGACCTCAAAAGGGAGAAACGAAACACCACACTGCTCTTTGTAACCAGCACCATGTGACTTCCACTTTTCTTGCAGATTAAATGGCAGCTTCTGAACTATGGGATTGATGCCCCTTGCTGTGTCCAGATATGATAAACCTGGAAGGTATCCATCAGCTTTGGCTGACTCTATGTCCATAAGAAGATCGCTCAACTCATGAAGCTTTGAGTAATCTCTGCTTGAAATTCTTGGAAAACTTTCAACACGTCTAAAAAGTGCTCTTTCGATAACCTCTGGAGCACCGTAACACTCTTCCAGTCTAGTCCATATCATGTCAAGGCCCTTTGATGGCTGATTAATGTGTACTGACCTCATGCGTTTAGTGTGTTCAGCTGATTCTTTTCCCAACCATTTGACTAACAAGTCCATTTCTTCACTAGCTGTCAAATTCAACCCTTTTACAGCATTTTGAAAGGACCGTTGCCAGGCTCTGAAGCTTTCCGGTTGGTCATTGAACTGTACTAAACCAGTGTTAACAAGTTTACGGCAAGCAAAATATCTGACAAAGTCTGAAATGTCTGTTTTGTCTTGTTGAGAATTTTGAGGTGTTTGACTTGCCATTGGGAAAGGTGGCGTGCTGTTTTGGGAGAAATGAGTCTGCCGTCTGCGCTGGCTATCCTCTGGCGTGTTACCAGAAGGATGATTCAAGCCTGTTGTAAATTGTGATGGTTGCGCAGAATCTCTCTCTGATCACATATGACAAAATTCAGCATCATCTAAACAACTCTCTGACTTGAAACGTGTAGCTGGAACAGAATTTGTGACTGGTAATTCTGTGTGAGGCTTTACAGTTTCTTCTGAAGGGAGTGGCTCTGCTTTTGATCTTGATTCTGTGACTGCATGGTAATTCTGTGCGAGGCTTTACGGTCTCTTCTGAAGGGAGTGGCTCTGCTTTTGATCTTGATTCTGTGACTGCATGTAGACTCATCTGTTCAACATATTCATTTGTCCGCTGCATAACGTCAGCAGGAGATGTTTCCAGTTGAGACTAGCATTTACTATGGATGCTGGGGTCAACAGCTGCTTCTACCTGCTTCTACTTCTGCCTCTGCTTCGGCTATGGCAGTTTCTCTCTCTAACACCATTTTATAAATTTTTGCCTCCAATTTGGCTTTCTCCACCTGTATTCTTTCCTCTTCATCTGCAAACATCAAACATGCCTTGGCTGCTTCAGCTTTTGCTCTGGTCCTAGCAGCTGCAGCGCTTGTAGAAGAGCTGCCCGATCGTGAACAAGACAAATAGGATCTTGTTTTGTGTGAGGGTGTGGACTCTATAGTGCACACAATACTGCTTCACAACTGCTGCTGTAAACTGTTATTGCAGCCATGTTTTCACTGTAATGTCCTTAACATAGCTTTTGTTTTGTTTTGACAATCAGATAAACTCCCTTCCCTCACACAACTCTGAAGACAAGAAGTTCTTTTGCCCACAGGTTTAATGGTCTTGGGTATGGAGTGAATAAGCAATGCTGTTGCAAGGTTACAGATTACAGAAATATACGGCGATTAAAGAGAGCCATCGTTACCGCTGCCCGCATGGAGCACTCACTGTTTCCTGATTCACGTGAACACCAGAAATCGCAATTAAAAGTAACATCAAACTTGCCACTTGATGGAGCTCTAAACCATTAATAAAGTGAATAGGAGACTTACTGTTATTAAAGAATTGTACTCAATAAACAATTAAATGTTGTTTCTAATCAATCTAATTGATAAATCTAATCAAATTAAACATTAAACATGGAATCTGTTTAAATCAAACTTGTTCCAGCACATCCATTTAAAAAAAAATCTCTGTCCACATGAAAACGCAAAAGCATGCTATGAAGCACTGTTAAGAGCATGCCAAACCAACAGGTGGCGATATAATCTCAACCGTAAAGCCATGTTGGTCAATCAGAAGCCTGAAAAAGTTTCCAGTAGGCGGAGATAACAGCGCATGCTCCAACGTCACAAGCCAAAATCTCCAGTTTCCCTGTCTACACGATAAGAGTTTCTGAAAATCTTCACCCTGGCAGGAGTTTTCAAAAATGTTTCAGTGACCTGGTGCTGCGTTTGTGTGTGGATGAACGGCCAAACCGCATAGAAAAAGCTGCGGTTTTGAAAATACCCACGTTCGTGTGGACAGGGCTTAAATCTCCACTGCTAAACTCAACTACACATTTATCCCTATCAAATTCACTTTAAATAGCACCTTATAATCTTTCATACACTGTTTATAAAAAATTTTTGAACTGAAATGCAATAAGATATATGATAATATAAAATGTCATGTTATAAGCATATTTTAATACAAACACTATACCTGAGACCAGTCCTTGAATCTCCTCTGTTAAACCTTATTGGTCGATCCATAGACCTGTCACTCTTCACAGACACACGGCTGGACTCTGCTTCTGATCTCTTCTGATAAACTGAACTAAAACAGAGAGAGATTGAAGTTCATCCTTTTAAATTAATGTAATAATCATACACTACCCTTAAAAACCCGATGTCCTTGTTCATTGTTAGAAGAATGGCATATCTACGAATAAGTATGCTTTCAAAAGAATTTCTATTCCGAGGTCACCCAGGGCACAAGACGTCCACGGACAGTATCCGGATCAGATGGTGTTATGATCCGTTATGTTTGTATATTAATTTGTTTGTGTTTTCCACTAGATCTTGATTGGTCTCCCTTTCTGTCACTCATTATGGGTTCAGCTGTCTCCGTTGATGCCTCCCCGCCTGAAGTATAAAAGGCAATCTGTTTTCAAGAGGGCTGGGCTTTATTTGTGCGCCTCTTTGAAATGTTTGTAGCCTGAAGTATGCTTGTTACCCTCTATGTTGTTTATTTGTTTTATTCTTTGTCTTACCCCTTGTATGAAGTTTTGTTATTTGATTTGAGCGTGGAGTGTGTCCGTGCTCTTTGCTCACCTGTTGAGAAGAGAGCAGGATAAGATGTCACGTGACATACATCGCGCTTCACGTAGTTTATTTTGATGTATTAGTTCATTAGTTTAGGAGTATTGCCACCCACTGTAAGTTTTGGTTTGAGTAGTTAGAGTAGTTAAGTTAGGGCGTGCGAGAAGCACGCTGAAGATGTTGTTTTGATTTTTATTTTGATTATTCTAGGTTAGATTTAAATCCTTTAGTTAGAAGAAGAATTTTGTTTCTTTGATTTGGCAACACTCGTGCTCTCTTCATTACTTCATTTGGTGAGTTTGTAAATATCCAAGTCTTTTTCTTTTTGTTTATTGTAAATATATACATTTCTTTCCTTTTGGACAAATTTAAAGCTTATTTCTTGGTGTATTGGTTGGGGTTGAAATGAATAAATGTCTTTTTCTCTGTTTGAATTGTAGTGTTCTCCTCTTCACGACTTGCCCACCAATTGATATGCACTATTAAGATATATACCAAATTTTATTATAGAGTTTTATGAATGTTACATTCCCTTAATGTCCCTAGACAAATCAAATAAGTTTGGGGTCGTAACATTTAATGGGGGCTCGTCCGGGATGTCCGGGATCAACTGTAATTATTACAGATGATCCAGAGTGAGAGTGTTTTTTTCGCTGTTGGCTATAATTAATTATTTGCATTGTGTGCAGATTGTAACGTTGGTGCAGTGTGGGGGGAGAACACTTGGCGTCTGAGATTGTGTAAAGAATTGGACAGCATAAGGTAAGAAAAATGAGTTCTTTCGATTTCCACGTTTTTATTAAAAATCCAACACCGGAACAATTAGACGCATGTAGAAAAGACGATCTTATAAAAATAGCTGAGCACTTTAAAATTCCAGTTCCAAAGCAATCATTGAAAAAGTCTATTAAGGCTTTGGTGTTTCAAAAGCTGGTTGAACTTAAGGTGTTTGCTAGTTGATAGTAGAGGTGGAGGACAGGGAAGCTGAGATGCATTCGTCCAGTCCGTTGGGTGACAGGGCTGGGGAGGCAAGGCCGGAAAAGTGGACGAAGAATCAGACACACCATTGAAAGGCTAAAGAATTACTTGCCCTTTCTTCTTCTTCCGCAGTCCACTGCGCCTTTAGGCCGCACGCCTTAAAGTGCGCATGGCTCGAATTCAGGTTGGAAGCCAGGAGCGTGCTGGTCCAGGGTAAGGCTGACAATGAATTTACGTGCATCGAGCGTTCGGCAGAAAAGTTAGAGAGCATTAGAAGCCGAAACACAGGTAAAATTGCGTCAGCTTGAACTAGACTCGATGAAAATTAGTTCTGAGTCAGCTCAGCACTAAAAAATTCTGATACCTGTTAATATTTCATGCCACTGTAACACTGGGGGCACGACGACGTGGATCCACAGACTGGCGTTTGATATTAGTAAGCAGATAGTGTTAGTGCCTCAGTTTAGGGAAAACGAAGTGGACTCATTTTAATGCATTTGAAAGAATAGCTTCGATGGCTGAAAGAGGCTTGTACTTTGTTGCTGCAATGCAGACTTGTTGTTGCTGCAATGCAGACTTGTAGGAAAGGCTCAGGAAGTCTTTTCAACCTTGTCCTTAGATGATAGTATTAACTATGATACTGTGAAGAATGCTATACTTTGTGCATACAAGTTGGTGCCCGAGGCATACAGGCAGAGATTTAGGAACCACAAGAAAACAGCCCAGCAAACTTATGTGGAATTTGCCCGTGAAAAGGGAATTCTATTTGATAAATGGTTAACAGCAAGTAAGGTACTCGACTTTAATTCATTGAAAGATCTGATGATGTTGGAGGAATTTAAGAATTGTGTGCCTGATCGAGTGGTGACATATTTGAATGAACAGAAGGTTACGTCCTTGTCGCAAGCTAAGTTCTTGCCGATGAGTTTGTGTTGACGCACAAGAGTGTGTTTAGTCCGGATCGATCAGAAAAAAATTGGGGCTCATTTTCTGGTCAGAGTAAAAGTTCCCATGTTAAACCTAGTTCATCTCCACCGAAAGAAATTAGAGTGTTTCTATTGTCATATACGAGGGCATGTGATTGCTGATTGCATTACACTAAAAAACAAACAAACGCCAAGTCAACCAAAGCCGGTTGGTTTTGTGAAAAATATGAGCGAACTTTGAGTAATACATCGTTTTGTGAAGAGATCGATGTGAATTTTACACCATTTGTAATGAAAGGGTTTATCGCTTTAAATGGTGATCATAAAGAACAACAAGAGGTACACATTTTGCGTGACACAAGAGCTGCTTTGTCCTTTGTTCTCTCTGATGTTCTGCCGTTGTCTGAACAGACATATTATGGATCTCATGTGTTGATTCAGGGTATTGAAATGAGTACGGTGCAAGTCCGACTGCATTGTGTACACTTACAGTGTAAGTTAATCACGGGTTTTGTGAATGTAGGAGTTCGTTCTTCACTGCCAGTGAAAGGTGTCACCTTCATTCTGGGAAATTATTTGAATATGATATGAAAATATATTATGCTATAATCATATTTTTATACAAACACTATACCTGAGACCAGTCCTTAAATCTCCTCTGTTAAACCTTATTGGTCGATCCATAGACCTGTCACTCTTCACAGACACACAGCTGGACTCTGCTTCTGATCTCTTCTGATGAACTGGACTACAACAGAGAGATTAAAGCTCATCCTTTAAATTACTGTAACAAATGAACTGTACATTTATCATTATCAAATACACTTTAAATAGCACTTCATATTCTTTTCATACTGTAATGATTGTCCACTGAAGGTGAGCGTTGAAAGAACCCAAGTGCAGCTTTATGTAATCCAAAAGTGAGCAAACAATACACAAAGACTTGACTTGGCTTGGCAAAACAAGAACACAGACATGGACAACTCACCAAACAATGGTTACATGAACAAAGCTAGATAAGAGATAATAGGCTCGTTCAAGATGAACTACACTAGCCTGCCACCGGCTGGCAAGATCTTTCGGTTGCAGGTGGGGGAGGAGTAAAGAGACGGCCATCAGTTCGGACACTTCATGCTTTCTGTTTTTTATTCCTCATATCTTTAAGAGTCTCAAAATAGTGTGTTAGTTCACTTTTAAATAATACAACGTTAGGTTTATTATTTGTATAATTGTGTTTGTGTAGCTATATGACATTTTCCAAATATAAGCAATAGCGTAACCAGAATGTTTTCTTCCAAACTTTTAATCTTATACAGTAAGAATATATATATATATTAACTAGATAGCCTAATCTTAATTTTGTTAATGTTTTGTTTGAATATCAGATATTCAATATCAAGACTGGTTAAATTCAGGTACTTGTGTAAGAAAAAAACATGCAACACACATCATCCTTGTCATCGCAGAATCTGACCAATGAAAATAAAGTGTGTCGTCATCAAGGCTTAGCAGTAGTCTTGTTTTTTGGCAACTGACTGGCGCTACCTGTGTCGTTTTGCTCTCGCGGTACTTTGATGGGACATGTGATCGGTAAGGCAGCTGCAGCGCCGATCAAAGTCGGTCAAATTTTCTAACCAGAATGCATTGCTTTTGTCAGGCAGCAGCCGATCTTTGTGGAGCTGCATGGAGTTGAACAAACCTAATGCCAACATGAGGGCTATATATATCAAACAAAAGTGGTCACATGACAAGAACAACCAATGACAGAGTGGAGCTGAGGAACCTTAACCAATCAGCAGGCAGAATTGAAGACCACATGACACGACAATAGGTGTTTGACTTGAAGCAGCACTGCACAGACTGTTCTGTTTGTGACATCAAAGTACTGCGAGAGCGATTCGAAAGCTCGCAGATCCATCTGCTCTCTGTAGCTCTCACAGTGCTTTGATGTCATACACTACCCTTAACACCCGATGTACTTGTTACATTGTTAGAAGAATGGCATCTACGCTAATATTAGTCTGTTTCACTCTTATTCTGAGGTCACCGTAGCCACTAAGATCCAGTCAGTATCCGGATCAGATGGTCACTGCAGTCACCCAGATCCAGTCCTATCCAGATCAGATTGTGGATCAGCACCTAGAGATGACCTCGACTGCCCTGAAGTGTCAGCAGATACCAGGACATCTAGATGTGCCCCAGAGACTGATCCCCTCCAAAGACCTCATCATCTAGACGGCCTTTGGGACAAGACCACAGCAACCAGATGAGTCCTCTGCACAATCTGACTTTGTTGCAGCCTAGATTTAAACTGCTGGTTTCGTCTGGCCAGAGGAGAAAGACACACTATTTCCCAGTTTAATACTGTAAAGCTGCTTTGACACAATTTGCATTGTACAAAGTGCTATATAAAAATTTTTACAACAATCGGTCTGCGTAGCACTGCTTCAAGTCGAACACACCTAATGAAGCAATGAAAGCATGACACATGAACTAAATAACCAATATTAGGATAACATGAGGAGCAAGGGAAGCACATGACAAACAGAAACCATGACTAAGAACTAAACAAAATAAAAGACACGAACACATTAACAAAACCCAAAACTAACCATGACACATGCACTGTATTTATAGACAAATTGTGAGCTGAACTGTGATAAGATATGAAAATATATTATGCTATAATCTTATTTTTATACAAACACTATACCTGAGACCAGTCCTTGAATCTCCTCTCTTAAACCTTATTGGTCGATCCATAGACCTGTCACTCTTCACAGACACACAGCTGGACTCTGCTTCTGATCTCTTCTGATGAACTGGACTAAAACAGAGAGAGATTAAAGCTCATCCTTTAAATTACTGTAACAAATTAACTGTACATTTATCATTACCCCCCCCAAAAAAAAAAATAACACCCCCTTTTTTTTTTAAATAGCACTTCATGTTCTTTTCATACTGTAATGATTGTCCACTGAAGGTGAGCGTTGAAAGAACCCAAGTGCAGCTTTATGTAATCCAAAAGCGAGCGAACAATACACAAAGACTTGGCTTGGCTTGGTAAAACAAGAACACAGACATGGACAACTCACCAAACAGTGGTTACATGAACAAAGAAGACAGAATTGAAGACCACATGACAAGATAATAGGTGTGTTCGACTTGAAGCAGCACTGCGTAGTCCAATCGCGTATAACATCAAAGTACTGCGAGCGCAATTCTAAAGCTCGCAGAGCCATCTGCTCTCTGTAGCTCGTCAACCGTGCTTTGATGTCATACACTACCCTTAACACCCCGATCGGGTTTAAAAAAACTTTGTTCCATTTTGTTGAAGAATGGCATCTACGCTAATATTAGTCTGTTTCATTCTTATTCTGAGGTCACTGCCAAGCATCCAGACTAATCCGGATTCAATTGTGTATGAGCCGTTTTGTATATTAATTTGTTTGTGTTTTCCACTAGATCTTGATTGGTCTCCCTTTCTGTTACTCATTATGGGTTCCGCTGTCTCCTTTGACGCCTCCCCGCCGGATGTATAAAAGGCAATGTCGCATCTGTTTTCAAGGGGGCTGGGCTGTGTTTGTGCGCCTCTTTGAAATGTTTGTAGCCTGAAGTATGCTTGTTACCCTCTATGTTGTTTATTTGTTTTATTCTTTGTCTTACCCCTTGTATGAAGTTCTGTTATTTGATTTGAGCGTGGTGTGTGTCCGTGCTCTTTGCTCACCTGTTGAGAAGAGAGCAGGATAAGATGTCACGTGACATATATCGCGCTTCACGTAGTTTATTTTGATGTATTAGTTCATTAGTTTAGGAGTATTGTCACCTGCTGTAAGTTTTGGTTTGAGTAGTTAGAGTAGTTAAGTTAGGGCGTGCGAGAAGCACGCTGAAAATGATGTTTTGATTTTTATTTTGTTTATTCTAGGTTAGATTTAAATCCTTTAGTTAGAAGAATTTTGTTTTAATTTGTTTCTTTGATTTGGCAACACTCGTGCTCTCTTCAGTACTTAATTTGGTGAGTTTGTAAATCTCCCAGTCTTTTTCTTTTTGTTTATTGTTAATTGTAAATATATAATTTTTTTCCTTTTGGACAAATTTAAAGCTTATTTCTTGGTGTATTGGTTGGGGTTGAAATGAATAAATGTATTTTTCTCTGTTTGAACTTGTAGTGTTCTCCTCTTCACGACTTGCCCACCGATTGATATGCACTATTAAGATATATACCAAATTTTATTATAGAGTTTTATGAATGTTACATTCCCTTAATGTCCCTAAACAAATCAAATAAGTTGGGGTCGGTAACAATGGGTCACTACAGCACCCAGATCAACGTCCTTATCCAGACGAGCTGGTGGCTCAGCCCCTAGAGAGACCTTAACGCCTTGATGTCAGCGGAAACCGGACAACGAGAATGTGCCCCAGAGACTCATCCCCTCCGAAGACCTTGTCAAGACCTTAGATGGCCCTTGGGACACTGACCACGGGAACCAGATGAGTCCTCTATACAATCTGACTTTGTTGCAGCCTAGATTTAAACTGCTGGTTTCGTCTGGCCAGAGGAAAAGAACACACTATTTCCCCAACTTAATAAAGACCGTTAAACGCTGCTTTAAACAACAATTTGCATTGCAAAAACAGAGAGATTAAAGCTCATCCTTTAAATTACTGTAACAAAATTTTTTGAAAAAAAAAAACCCCCCCCTGTACATTTATCTTATCAAATACCCTTTAAATAGTCAACTTCACATGTTCTTTTCATACTGTCATGATTGTCCACTGAAGGTGAGTGTTTGAAGAAGAACCCAAGTGCAGCTTTAATGTACTCCAAAAGTGAAGTCAAACAAAACAAAGTCTTGACTATGGCTTGGAAAAATAAGAAACATCAGACATGGACAACTCCCCAAACTGGTCTCTTTTCAGTCGGTCACTATGAGTCACGTTGGTGAATGATGAATTGGGATCTCGCATTCGGGAGACCAATCTACTTTGAGTGTAAACTAAACGAGCCAATGCACATTGGCATGCGATGATTGCATCCAGCTGCTGCTGATGACAGCATGAGCATAAATAGGAAGCATGTGCTCCACCGCGTCCCGAGCCCTCAAGGTTGGTCATTTGGTTTCTCGGGGGGGTGCACACTGGTTCTCAGCGCCCCAATACCTTTCTTCCCAGAGGTGCATGAGGAGCTTACCAGGTCCGTGGTGGCAGCCTTGTTACTTCCGAAAGCAGCCTGCTGGTTTCCTCCCCCCGCACCACCCTCGACGGTGGTGCGCTAAGAGTATATGTGATCCCCTCAGTGTAGAGTCAGTTAGCGATGCAGTTGTGTCCCTAACCGCCTCTCTTGCACGGTAATCTGGGTGCCTGGCTAGCGCTACCCGGCCTGTCTCAACTGGCTCCGGCCACCATTGGCCTCGGCTATCCCCTTCACACGACAGTGGCAGAGGGGGCTCTTGTTCCTCTCAGCGAGCAAAGGTGTTCGCATCTTCGACCTCTCGATGATTGGCGTATACGAGCACACTCTTGGGATCATTGTGCGAGCACTGGGGACCTGTGCTCCGGCACCTCAGGCCGTTGGGTCTTCAGGTCAACTGGAAAAGAGCCAACTCTCCCCGCCGATGCGAGGATCCCTTTTCCTCAGTATGAGTTGGAATTCGGTCGACAGACAGCACACTTCGCCGAGGAACTGCTCGTCAGTGCTGAACTACTTAAAAATTCATTTCAAGTGGCAGACAGCGGTCCCACTGAAACATTTTTAGAGGCTTCTGGTTCATATGGTAGCTGCAAGCAGCAAGTTACACCGCAGGGGCTACTACTTCATATGAGACCGCTTCAGCACTGACTCCATGACCGAGTCCCGAGGTGGGCTAGTCCACACCGCCGCCCGCCAACCTTCACCTCATGGTCAAACCTTGCGTTTCATTGGGCAGGAAGTGCCACTAGAGCATGGTCTCCGGCATGCTTGGGTTATCACGGATTCCTCCTACCACCGCTGGGGGGGCCACGTAACGACGGGGCATGCATGTCGGGGTTTGGACGGGCCTCCAACTGCAGCTGGCACAGCAATTGGCTTGAGTTGTTAGCAGTAAGCCTTGCCTTGAACCTGTCTCAAGGGGCCTTTACGAGGCGCACTTTGTGTACATCAACCACAAGGTGCTCGCCCGTCCTCCTCTGGAGTCGGACGTTCTGAGATACTTACTTTGTGCCATTTCACCCCAGTTTCTGGTCTGCTCAACCGTGCTGCCGACGAGCTTCTTCACGAGCTGCGCTCGCCAGAAATGGAGACTCCACCTCCAGACGGTCCAGCGATTTGGGTAGTCGTTCAGATCCACTCAGGTAGACCTGTTTGCTCCTCCAGAAAACCTCTCACTCCAGTTTTTTTACTACCTGTACTCAGGAAACTCTCAGCACTGACGCATGGCATAACAACAGCTGTCCGCGGGGCCTGCGCAATATATCATGGCGTTTTCCCCCCATTGAGGCCCTTCTTGCCAGACACTTCTCCAAGGAGTGATGTAGTCCACGGTCAGTGAGAACGAGAGCATATTCCTGCTCGTGGCGCCTTACTGGCCCATTTGGACTTGGTTCCTGGAGCTGATGCTCCTTGTGACAGCCCCTCCCTTGCAGATTCCTCTGAGGAAGGATCTACTGATAGCCTGGCTGGTGCCCAAAGTTCCTACTACCCCCTTCAGGGATCAGGTAGTGAACCTGCAAGCACTGCCCCCAGATGAGGCACACCCAGCCCTAGCTTTGCTCTGTCCCATCCGAGCCTTAAGATGCTACGTAGACCGTACACAAAGCTTCAGATCAGCTCTTTGTCTGTTACGGAGGCCGGCAGGAGGGGAATGCCGTCTCCAAGCAGAGGGTGGCCCATTGGATAGTGGATGCCATCACCTTGGCTTACGGGCACAGGAAGTGTGCCCCACAACTATCACGCCTCCCTGCTGGAGGTTGCGAACTCACTCAACTGAAGTAGCTGTATCCGCCGGGCGCTGGCTCGTGGCACCTCCGCTGACGATATTTTTAGATGCTGCAGGCTGCAACCCCCACCTTTCGCTCATGTTCTATAGCCTTCTGTGTTGAAGCTGGTATCCTCTTGTGTTCCTCACCCAAACAGGTAAGTCGAGGCACTGAAGGCCCCGAGTTTAGGTCGGCTTGCTAAAACTTGCTCCACAGGTCCGTACTTTAGAACCCTGTTGCGGCTCCCTCCACCCCTCGGCAGCCAACACTGGCAGAATACCAGCGCCTACAGGCCCCTCCCCGATGAAATCTGTGAGACCCTGTAGAGGGCTTGGTTCCAGCTATTTTTGAGACCTAATTGGATTCCATATGTGTAAAAGTCCCGGATACCTCAGGCCCGTGTTTCCCCAGCATACTTCCTGACCTTTTCCAAAAGGGTTACAATCACCTCTAATCTTCCATATGCACCTAAACGGTTGTTCATATGTGTAAATGCTTCCGAAAACACCTTCGGGAAGGATGGGGCTTCGGCAACGTTCCGATTCCAAGTGGAACGGGTACGTTTTCCAAGTGTTATCCAATCTCACTGAGTGGGTAGTGCTACGACAACAGTGACTGGCCTTCATGTTGCGAGCCCCGGGCCTACACCAAAAAGGGCGAAGACAGCTCGCACAGGACACTGGAAGGCTTTGGTAGGGATCCCAATTCATCGGTCACCGACATGACTCATAGTGACTGACTGAAAGGGAACGTCTCGGTTACATATGTAACCCTCGTTCCCTGAAGGAGGGAACGGAAACGTCATGTCCCATCGCCACAACTGCTGTACCACCACTAGGCGGCCGGGTTACCGGCTTGGCTCCTCAGTAAAAACCTGGTATGCGTTGCACCTGCTCCCTATTTATGCTCACGCTGTTATCAGTGGCAGCTAGATGAAATCATCGCATGCCAATGTGCATTAGAAGGCGAGATCCCAATGTTTCTCCTCCTTCAGGGAACGAGGGTTACATTCGTAACCGAGACGTTACATGAACAGAGCTATAAGAATAAGAATAAGAGACAATAGGCTTGTTAGGGGGGGGGGGGGGGGGGGGGTGAGATAGAACTACACTAGCCTGCCACCGGCTGGCAAGATCTTTCGGTTGCAGGTGAGGAAGGAGTAAAGAGACGGCCATCAGTTCGGATACTCCATGCTTTCTGTTTTTTATTCTTCATATCTTTAAATGTCTAAAAATAGTGTGTTAGTTCACTTTTAAATAATACAACATTAGGTTTATTATTTGTATAAATGTGTTTGAGTAGCTATATGAAATTTTCCAAATATAAGTAATAGCGTAACCAGAATGTTTTCTTCCAAACTTTTAATCTTATACAGTAAGAATATATATATTTACTAGATGCCCTAATCTTAATGTTTGTTAATGTTTTGTGCGTTTTGTTTGAATATCAGATATTCAATATCAAGATTGGTTGAATTCAGTACTTGTGTAATAAAATAAACACGCAACACACATTGTGCTTGTCATCGCAGAATCTGACCAATGAGAAAAAAGTGTGTCGTCATCAAGGCTCTAGCAGCAGATTTTGAGCAACTGCGCGGCTGGTCTCATTTTGCTCTCGCAATACTTTGATGGGAACATTATTATCGTAAGGTGCTACAGCGCCGATCAAAGTCAAACAAATTTTCTAACCAGAATGCATTGCTTTTGTCGGGCGGCAGCCGATCTTTGTGGAGCTGCATGAACAAAAAGAAACAAGTCGAACAAGCCTAATGGCAACATGAGGGCTATATATATATCAAACAAAAGGGGTCACTTGGGGGGGGGGCGCTAAACACTTGGTTTTGTTGAAAAAAAAAAAAAAAAAAAAAAAAACAAGAACAACCATGACAGATTTGAACGTGAGGAACATTAACCAATCAAATGCATAAATTTGGAGACCACATGACAAGAACAATCGGTTTGTTCACTTCAAACAATGCAGCAACCTCAAGATCGGCTGCCGCCTGACAAAAGCTATGCATTCTGGTTAGAACATTTGTCCGACTTTGATTGGCGCTGCAGCCGCGTTACGATCACATGTGCCATCAAAGTACTGCGAAAGCAAAACGAGATCAGCCGTCTAGGTCAGGCGCTGCAGTTTCTCAAAATCAGCTGCGAGAGCCTTGATGACAACAGACTTTATTTCTCATTGGTTAGATTAATGATAATAAGCACGCAACACATGTCGTGCTTGTCATCAAACAATTCAATTCCAATAATGCTCACAAATCTTATTTGTTTTATAACAGTAAAAGCTTTTTTTTAGTGTAGTCGCACTGTTATATTGAGTCATTTTCATCAAAAACACTGATAAAAGCATATATACCCCCACTTTATCGGTATTTAGTAGCCTATTTGTTTATGTTGAACTTTATTCTTGAACAGATGACGTTGTATTAAGCAGTATATAAAAAGTGTATTTGACAAATATTGCATTTAAATCACTTCATCTGTGATCGAGTATGCAAACACCGCGTGAGCGTCACTACTGGGAGCAGAAAGTGTCCAACTTGACGGCTCCGCTTTTAATTCCACCCCGACTGCAAGCGGCTACTCTCGCCAGCCGGTGGCAGGCTAGTATAGTTCATCGTTATCTCCTCGAACAAGCCTATTAAGTGTGTTCGACTTGAAGCAGCACTGCGTAGTCCAATCAGTGTATGACATCAAAGTACCGAAATCAAAATACAGAAATTGTGAACTGAACTGTGAGAAGATATGAAAATAATTTTATGCTATAATTCTTATTTTTAATAACAACTGTATACCTGATACTCTAGTCCTTGAATCTCCACTGTGAAACTTTATTGGCTGCTCCATAGACCTGTCACTCTTCACAGACACACAGCTGGACTCTGCTTCTGATCTCTTCTGATAAACTGGTCTAAAACCGAACAGATTTAACCTTTACGATGACAATCATCTTAATATGAAATTGAATGAAAAGCTCTTATGGGGCTTTATGGTTTTATTGTTTTCAATAAATATTAGACAGCCATCTCATCTATAAAATAGTAAGTTATTTAATGTGTTACTCAAACCTGCATCCTGGAAAGAAATCTTCAACTCCAGATGTTTCAGTTTCATCCATGATGGATCTTGATCAGTTTGATCTCCACTGACTCTAGATGGAAGACACAATCACAAAAACTAAGCTAATCAAGCAGCCTTTGTCCACCTTATTTTGGAAGTAAGTTATTTTCTGTGAATGTGAATGAGACTTTTGATGCATCAGCCACATCAGTTAATAACTATAAAAATAACAGTAAACAGAAAAACTATGTCTGCTACAAACCAGACTGTTTTTGTACAGCTAAATAACTGGAAACAAATGACAAAAAAACTTGCACGTTCTTACATTAAAAATAATAAGGTGCATATTTCAGCTGAATTAGAGTTGGGGAAATAGATAACGAGCTGCCTTCACTCAAATACATAAGGTTAGTCACATGTTAACACATTTGCTTTTTGGAGTTTTGAAGAACCGCAGTCAGAACGAAACACACAACAAACTTTGTTCATTTGCTTTCGGGTGAAAAATATCATACATACCGAATTTATATTTCCATCAGGTAGATACAAACAAATTGATGCCTAAGCATGTATAAATCTATTAAAGATTTAAAGACACTTTGGCTTGTAAATCGATTCTGTCTGTTTAAAATGGCGACATCAACTCTGTTCATTTACTTTCACTTTGAAGAGTTCGGCACGTTATAGGTTGCCAGATCTACAATGTTCCATGTCCCAGATAGCACTCTTTCATCATGGAGACGTCTATATGATGTGCATGATTATGAAAGACATATTTTTAAGATGTTTACTCATCTGGAATACATTGCATACACTGTGAAAATTTCAGCTTAAAATAATGAAGTTGAAAGGCTGCGTTATATTTTAAAGTCAAATCAAATTGTTTCTACAAGTTATTTTAACTCATTATTTTGAATCTGGTCTAGTGTTGGACTGCTCTCAGTAAGTTGACATGACTGCACAGTATTAGGGTGTACTCACACTAGGCACGAATGACTTGAACCGAGCCCGAGCGCGATTTCCCCCACTGGCCTGCACTCATATTACACTTACTTGGGTAAAGTTGGTTTTACATTCGTACCTTCAGACTTGCACACTCATTAACTTTGTTAATCTGCATTTAAAAAGGCTAATTTCGGTTAATTATCATTACCTGACCATTATGAGCACAAACTACAACACATTTTTCTGTAGAACTCAACATTTTAAAGAAGCTGAGCAACAATTTTTTTTTTTTTTTTTTTTTTTAAAAACGAAAAAACCAGAAACATTATCCGATTACATTGACAATTTAAATCATCTTAGCAGACGCTTTCATCCAAAAGTGACTTACAAATGAGGACAACAATAGAAGCAATCAGACGAACGAGAGAGCAACAGTATACAAGCGCTGTGACAAGTCTCATTTAGTCTAGCACAGTACACATAGCTAGGGTTTGAGAGCTATATCTATATCTATCTATATCTCAGGTCTTTCATAGTTTGCTCTGATAGGAAGGGTCTAATCTTCCTAATGTTGTATAAGGCAAACCTGCAGGACCGTGTCGTTGTAGTAATATGGTCTGTGAAGCTTAACTGATCATCCATCACAACTCCAAGTTTCCTGGCTGTCCTGGAAGGAGTTATGTTTAACGAACCTAGCTGTTTAGGATGTGATGAAGTGTTGGGTTTGCTGAGACCACGAGCAGTTCTGTCTTTGTAATGTTGAGTTGAAGGTGATGGTCCTTCAACCAACAAGAAATGTCCTCAGACAGGGCTGCATTGACTTCTCATCAACATCAGTGGCAGTGGCAATAGCTTTCATTACCGAATTTATTCTTGAATTTAAAGTAGGAAATAAATGGGCTGATTTGTCTAAAAAATATCAGATAATAAATAAATTAATCTTTTTCCACCAACTTTTTAAAATCAGGAGATTTCCGTTTTAACACAGTAATGTAAGCTTATCCACAGATTACTTATGGTGTGGAAAAATGGTGTATCATAGCAAACTTCCAAGCCTTAAGGCTTGTTGTATAATTTGACATGTCACAGGTAAATTTATTAAGGGAGTATCAATAGTAACAAAAATGGCAATCCTCCAACCTTTGTGAAATATTATATGGTATAAAGAACCGATTATCGATCTGATTTTTAAGTAGACAGATTCTAGATTTTTTTTTTTTTACAAAAGAAGTCTTGAAACAAAAGAGATACTGCCAGGATAAAAAATCTAGATACCCCGTCTACGTTGGGTCATAGGCCATTAATAGTTAATTACTTTGAAGCCAATTATTGAAGATACTTTGAGGCTTTTTTAGCTTAAGGGAAAATTAAAATGTTTGCCTCTCTCTTTGATCCTTTGTAATACTTATTCCTAAATATTTATACTTTTTTTAATTGGGATATTACACACAATTTTTTCTTGTGAATCATAAAGGGATATTATTTCACATTTTGTTACATTTAGCATTAATCCAGAAGCACCAGAAAAAGCATTTTAAAACTTTTACTGCAGTGCGGTCAGGTCAGCCGGTTCTTTATCTCTAAAAAAAAAAAAAAAAAAAAAAGAAAAAAAAAAAAAAAAAAAAAAAAAAAAAAAAAAAAAAAAAAAAAAAAAAAAAAAAAAAAAAAAAAAAAAAAAAAAAAAAAAAAAAAAAAAAACAAAAAAAACAAACAAAAAAAAAAAAAAAAAAAAAAAAAAAACAAAAAAAAAAAAAAAAAAAAAAAAAAAAAACAAAAAAAAAAAAAAAAAAAAAAAAAAAAAAAAAAAAAAAAAAAAAAAAAAAAAAAAAAAAAAAAAAACACAAAAAAAAAAAAAAAAAAAAAAAAAAAAAAAAAAAAAAAAAAAAAAAAAAAAAAAAAAAAAAAAAATAAAAAAAAAAAAAAAAAAAAAAAAAAAAAAAAAAAAAAAAACAAAAAAAAAAAAAAAAAAAAAAAAAAAAAAAAAAAAAAAAAAAAAAAAAAAAAAAAAAAAAAAAAAAAAAAAAAAAAAAAAAAAAAAAAAAAAAAAAAAAAAAAAAAAAAAAAAAAAAAAAAAAAAAACAAAAAAAAAAAAAAACATAATCAGCTTCAAGCTGAAATAATCTAATTTCTTTACTAAAGATGGTAATTCCTTGATCAGTTGTTGGAGAGTTCAAGATTTTAATGGAAAGAAACTCTACTACTAAAAGAAATAAAAAGGGGGTGTAAGAATCTATAGTCTGCCCCGACCCAGATTCCACTCCACAATATGTTTGATCATGCTCATTTCCCAAAATGCCTTAATTATTATAGAGATGAAGAAAGTCAACAGTTATGTTGTTTCTAGATCATTTGGGATGATCACATCCTGAGCAAATGGTTACCAATTGTAGAATGGGAGCAGGTGTGAGACACTGAGAACCACCTCAGACAAAGGGGTGCCAGAACTTAATTAACATACAGACCACAGCTGTAACAACAGGAGCAACTTCATTTACATCGAGGGTAGTAAACTCTAAGTGTATAAAATGATTGAGCTTAGGATGTTCGTGGTTCATTCTGACTCCGTTGAACCCAAGGTACTACATGTACTTTGTCACTGCTATGCTGCAATAAAAGTTATTCTTCATCAAGATCTTCGACGTCTTCACTTTTTCTTACATTGGCGAGCCACCCAGCGCAGGGGTTTCCAAAAAGCAGGAAAAAGGTAAGAAAAGCGGTTTCTTTCTTTTTGCTGGTTTTGTCAGGGAAAACCCTTCGTTTAAAAAAAATCTAGAAAATAAATTGTAAAGATAGAAGAGAATCTATTCAGTATTAGCAGGAGGAGTTCTTAAGCCTATTCGGTACAATTCTGTTTAAAATTCTAACGGAACTGAATTAACCCGACGTAGTGTGGTGGCAGAGTTGTATTGGAATTGTTGTTTCTAAAGTAACTGAAGCAAAGTGCTTAAGTTTAAAGTTTCTAAAGTAACTGAAACTTGTTGTTGGTCTCTTATAATTCTGTTAAGATTCTAAAGTAATTGAATCAACCCGATGCAGTGTGGTGGCAGAGTTGTATTAGATCTGTTGTGTCTGAAGTTTTAAGTTTCTAACGTAGTTGAAACTGACTGTGAAGATGTTATAATTCTGACTGAATTCTAAAGTAACTGAATTGATCCGACGTAGTGTGATCACAGAATTATTTCATGATAGTTGTGTTATAGTATAGTGAGTCCGACGTACCGCGACTCTAAGGGGTTATATGATGCGATTTCAAGTTTTCCTTCTCTTTGGAGTGTTACAAGCTGATTGCAACTTCAGGGATCTTATCTATGCACAAAGACTAAAGTCTCAAAACCAAAGAGATATTATTTATCAAAGTTAAGACTCTGCCACCCCCCCTAAAACGGCTCGTTCTAACACTCCCCCACATGTCTACATCACTATGTGTTAATATTAGCATAATGCCGCCCAAATGCATGCAAAGAATGAAGGTGTGGTTTCAGGAACAGCAGTCGTGTTGATGCAGTCATGTTAGGGAGACGCTGTGTGTTTCTAGGAGAAAGCAAAGCACTTTATTTGGCTTCGGAAGTAGAAAAAAAAAAAAAAAAAAAAAAAAAAAGAAAATCATTTAGGAATCTTTAAGATGACTTACAACAGAACAGCAATGCATTTTATGGACGACCGTTTCATGAAACCTAGGAGAGGAGGTCATTCTGACATTGCTATGACAATCTGGCACTTATGAATCAGCTACTGTTTTGTTATTTAGTTTAAGTATTTGCTATTGACTGTTCACATGCGGATTTTGCGCAATCGTGTGTGTGTGCGTGTTTGTGGGTGTGCGAGAGAGATAAGCGAGAGAGAGAGAGAGAGAGAGAGAGAGAGAGAGAGCGAGAGAGAAGGGGGGTCCCATCACAGTGGAGTCAGCTGTCTTAACGGTGGCTTGTGTACTGCAAACACATACCAGCTTCCTCACTGTGTCTGTCACGAGACTCTGTTGCCCTTTTGGGCTTGAACTGATGGTAAACTAATGACATTATTTACTGTCTGTACATTTATTTTGAAAGATGAAGCTCAATATTATGGTAAGGGGCGTTACATTTCCAAAGAGTGCTTGCAGTGTTTGGCCAATCACAATGCGCCCAATCCACTTGGGTCAGCTGGCCAATCATAGCAGACTGTGCTTGTCGGAAGGAGGGGCTTTGTTGAAAACTACGTGTTTGTGAGAGGCGGGGCATAGAGGACTTACATTAATGTGCAGTATTTGAAAAATAATGTGTGTTTTTGAACATTAAAGCATGTCAACATATTCTGTTACACTAAAATACACAAAATAATGCTCTTTAAAAAAGCATCATATGACCCCTTTAAAGTTTGAGAGCGAGTAACCTGAAGCAGTGTGGTTTTGCCTCTATGTACTGTGGCACTTTTTAAAAAAAAAAATCTGATAAATATTCGTTTGAGCCTGAGGAACTGTGGCTAGAAAAAGGCTGTTTGAGAAAATATAACCAAAAGAAAAGACCCGACCCGTTTTGTACTGTGAAAAACATTGTTATATATTTTTAAACAGTTGCAGAAGTTGAAGCTGTAAGTGCTTGTTTTGCCTGAAGTGTAAGACATTTGTTATATGTAATTATGTTAAGATTCTAAAGTAATTGAATCAACCCGATGCTGTGTGGTGGCAGAGTTGTATTAGATCTATTGTTTCTAAAGTAACTGAAACAGAGTTGTACGTTTCTAAAGCAATTGAAGAGTGAGTTGTGATAATTCTGATGAAATTCTAAAGTAACTGAATTGACCCAACGCAGTGTGGTCACAGAATTATTTCATAACTATGGTGGTTTTGTGTTGATTTGCCTGATGTACTGTGGCTAAGTAAACTGGTTAAAAAAAAAAAACTTAAAACCTAAAGTAGTGTGGTTGTGTCTGACATACGTGCCACTGTGGCTTTTTTAAAAAAAAAAAAAAAAAAAAAAAAAAAAAAAAAAAAAAAAAAAAAAAAAAAAAAAAAAAAAAAAATTTTAAAAAAAAAAAAAAAAAAAAAAAAAAAAATAAAATACCGTTTAGTGTAGTTAAGTGTAAGGCCCGACAGAGTGTGGCCGTGTCTGGAGAAGTGAAAAATTTGGTTTAGAAGCCCGACATAGTGTGGCTGTTTTATTCATTTGAGTCCAAAGCACAGGAGCTGTGAATAATTAGACTAACAGGTATCGTAAAGTAACTAGATAATGTTCAGTCAGTGAAGGAAAAGAAGCCTATCGAATTGCTGAACACAATTCAATAAGATTGTGAAAATGGAAGAGTTAATAGTTAAATACATCGTTAAGCACGGCTCAGTAGGAATGTTTGATGGGATAGAGAAGACAGATGACCCCTACGAGTGGGCTATGTCTCAATTCAAAAATTGTCCCAAAATGCCTAAAAACAAAGAGCGAAAAGTTGCTAATGCACTTCAACCTCTTTTTGCCTCATACAAGGTAATTAAGAAAAGATTAATCGTCACTCGACACAAGAAATATATAAGCTCTTTACTCATCCTTCCTTGTGTTTGCAGAAACTGACATTGATGTTCCCCTCCATCCTCCCCACCACAACCAGGTTGGCCCAGTCCATGCAGGGGGTAGGCTCCGCCCCTGCCTTCGTCTTGGCAGTAATAGCTGAATTTTCAACCTACAGATTCAAGCTACGGACGGGGCCTACGCCAAAGAATACTGTTTTTAATGTCTTGGTTTTGTTAAATAAATTATTTAGAATCTTGTCACCTCCCGAGTCTTTCTGGTAGAAATGGCTGCCTACATTGAGAACAGGTGGGGGCTCCCACAATGTATTGGTGCTATTTCTGGATCACACATCCCCATCATAGCACCAGAGGAATATCACCGTGACTATTTCAACCATAAAGGCTGGCACTCCTTCATCCTTCAAGGTGTTGTGGATGGAAAGGGACTTTTCTGGAAAGTTTACACAGGACTGCCTGGAAGCCTGCATGATGCTTGGGTTTTGAGACTGTCAACACTGTGGGAGTGGGCAAACTGTGGAAACCACATACCAGCAAACACCAGAAACATTAGTGGGGTGAATGCTGGCTACTACAGACTCTGCCTATCCCTTGCAGAACTGGCATTTAAAACCATTCATTGACACTGGGCACCTACAACTATTCATGTAGCCTGTTCTGTCAAGTGTATTATCAATAAACTTTTGTACAAATTTAGAAATACACAAATACAAAGTTTAAAAAGTCTCCCTGGTTTTATTTAGTTTTTTCTTATTTATCCTGGTTTTAATCATTATGGTATTCATAATTTGTTTTTATCAAGTGGTACATTACCTACTCATAAAACATTAACTCTTTAATATAGTAAAGAGGTACACTTATTTGATCAGTGTATTTAAAATAAAGAGCAGGTTTATAAAAAGAGCAGACTTTAAACAATGTGCCAATGTACCTAGTGTAAGAACTACAAACAATTGGCTGATATACATTAAAATTTTAAGAAAAAATGTAAATGGCAAACTTTAAACAATGTGCAAATGTATATAGTGCAAAACGTACATATACAAAAATACAACAATAACAAGTTTAAAAGTAAACAGAACAAACTGTAAACAATGTGCAGACTTGTAGTGTAAAAGTTCTCAAAGTACAAAAAACTATTTACATGACACCTGCATATGGCATACTTTCAGTCGGGCAGAGTTCTATTCTCGCCGGCCACTCATTGGCTGCGTTCGAAATCGCCTACTCAATGAGTAGGTACTTAATTTCAACAAGTACTTACTTAGCGAGCGCTAAAAGAGTAGGCACTCTACAGCCAAATTTTGTTAAGTATGAATGCGATCCAGGCATCATCCGCCATGTTGACGTTATCATGTGATCTACGACGTTATAACAAGCGCAACAGATACGAGCAAAAGGGTCTGGCTGCAGCTTGGCGCGTGCACTCTCAGACGTGCATTAGGTTTAGAATATTGCTGAGCAACTGCGCCTCGCCTGAAATGTAATGTCGAGAAAGCAGGCTGCTGCAGTGAGGGAAGGAGTGAAATAAGCGCAGTCAAGATGGACAGTTCTGACCTCTAGAAGTGAACAGATACCAATGAGATCAAAGACATATATCGCGTTATTCTCACTTACATGCTGTGTTGCTAATAAACATGATATAATTTCAGTTTTGTTGCTTTTATATGAAAATAAATATGATGGAGAGTTTTTTTTTTTTTTTTTGCACAGACCAGTGTTCCCCCCAGGCCATGACTCAGAGCAGCGGAGGTAGTCGGGATTACCTTTTGTCTCTAACCGGCATGCATCTCGCGGTGATCACCGGTGATCGGTTCTGCTCAGATTTTGCTCATCTCAAACAAGCCTACTCTCAGGCTTGCACTCTCAGACTTGCACTCTCAGGCTTGCACTCTCAGC
>JADLZN010009241.1:0-226705 GCA_018155175.1 Sinocyclocheilus anophthalmus | reverse complement strand
ATTTTTACTTTCAAGTAACGTTAGTCGCTGTGGACTTTTTCTTCAGAAGAACCAGAAGTAAAAACTTCCGGCTGACTCCTCACGGACTCATCAAAAGACCTCCGTTATCTATCGCATCTGGACTCTTCTTCAGCAATCGAAACCAGTGCAAGTAACCGCTTGAAATTATTCAGATGCGTGTTTAAGGTTCAGACCTTTTTAAGGTGATTATTGGATTCTTTGTTGATTTTCAAAGGTTGTGGTTAAGTGACGTGAAATACTGCCATTCTTTTCCTATTCTCTATCTTTCCTTACTTTGTTTCATTCTGTGTATATCTGTTTTAGTTAGTTATATGTTAGATATAGTTTCATTTTATTAAATCCCTTATATTCACAACGGTTTGTCTCTGTTTACTGCTCACAGTTCGAAGTCAATGAATATTTGAACCCTTGCTACATTTGCTAAATTAATGCAAGCACTTGACAAAGAAGGACAGTTTATTGTTCCGCGGCCAGAAAAATAAACATTCCTTGAACTTTCATAAATACATTATACAGATCTGTCACCATCGAATACCACCCAGAATCAATATTGAGTAACCTTGAATTTCCGCTACAGTTAATTCACGAAATAAAAATAAAGATGAATAATCTAAATATTATTATGACAGAACCATTGTGATTCGTCATAATATTCCCCTTTTTTAAGAGCTAATAATACTAATAACGTTACAGAAGGTGGAGATCTAATTAATTTTCTCATAGACATCGTTATCTTACACTCGTGTTGGTCTAGCTTCCAAGTGGTGGCTACTTTAGGCCACCGTCACGGTGAGGATAGAATTCAGTCTATTTAGATGTGTATGTGTGCAGTCTGTGAGATGGATGGTTTTGTTCCCGTTCACACACGCGGCATGTCATCCCATTCTGCTCTCATGGCCAGTTGTTTCAACTGCCACAGTACCTTTCCAGAAGTGCGTGATTAAAGACAGTAAGTCCAAATTACCCCCCCTTTTTTAAAAAATGTAAAGCCTACTGTATCATATTTGATATGCAAATTCCTAAGGCCTCTAAATACACATGATCATACTTGCTGACACAAAAAAAATGTTGTATTCTAGCTGCATGCCTTCTCCACTCTGACTGATAATTTATACTTTTTTTCAGTAAGCAAAATAAAAAAGGCCTTTTAGTATACTGTACTAGTAATTTAGTAATCTCCCCCTTCAGGTCATATTTCACATATCTTTTTGGCTGTGAAAACTTTACTGTTTTTATAAAGTAAATGTAAGAATTACTTTTATATTGTTACTAATTCTGGACTGAACACTAAGATTTGTCACTTTACGCTGCTGCGGAGACTAGGATACAGAGTACAATTCACATCTTATGGCGCAACCCTGATATAATCCACAATAGGCGCTTGAGCCAACACACGTGGAGAACGAGGAGACCTGACAAACACAAACTGAACAGACTACGACTTTTAAACACAGGGCAATCAGGCGAACACAGGTGACATCAATGAAACATAATCAAACTAAACGAGGACAAGAACATGATAAAATAAGGAAGCACGGGAAGGACTACGGGGGCAAATCAGGTCCAAAAGACATTTCTGACATTTCGCCCCCTCCCAGAAGGTGCGTCCTCGCACCATAACAACAGAGGGAGGCATAGGTGGGAGCTTGGGAGGAGGCTCAGGAGGAGGATGGACAACCGGGAGGGGGCCGGCAGACAGAATTCAGGGAGGTAATGATGGAGGGAGGAGCCTGGAGGATACGGATTTGCTTGGAGCAGTAGGTTAGCCAGCTTGAGACCCATCCCAACAGCCATGAAGCGACCCACGGTGGAGCCGATGGGAGGGTAAGAGCCTGGGAGGAGGAATGGCCACTGACTCTAGAGGGCCGACCAACGGTGGCGGAGCAGGTGGCGGTGGAGCCCGAGGTGGAGACGGAGAGCCAACGAGCCAGCGGGATGCCGAGGATCCGGGGGGCCAGGGGGGAGCCGAGGGCTCTGGCGACCAAGGCGGAGGCGGAGATCCGCAGTGGATCCGGAGTGCTGCGGGAACGGTGGAGCTGGTCGAGGGAGGAGCCCAATAGAGCCGGGGACGAGCGCCGAGGTGCAGCCGGAGAGCACCTGGTCTGACGGGTCGGCCGATCTCCGGGGTGAATCCTCCGCTCAGTCGCTATGCTCCGAACTGCGGGAGATGTGTGTCGGTCACTGTGTCGGGAGTGGATCTGTGTCTTGCCAGTATCCACTCCACAAAGGCTGCGAAGTCCTCTAGAGGACATCCTCGGACGATGGCGCTCTGCATGTGATGTTTAGACTCACATCGTAGAACGCACAGAGCACGTCGTCCTGGTAGCTGGTGGTGTTTTCTAAGAGCAGGAACAGTCTTGTGTGGTCCTCGAGAGATCTGTCCCCCTGCTCCAACAGAAGGAGGAGGAATTCCGGGCGGGTGAAAGAATACATGAGGAGAACTACGGAAACAAAACCACTAGAGAAAACCGAGAAAAAAAATGGAGGAGAAAACACGGAGGTAATTGTGTCTGTCGGTTCTTCTGTCACGTTACGCTGCTGCGGGAAGAACGTAGGAGATACGGAGTAGAATTCATAGTCTTTAATGATGAAAACACGGGATAATCCACAATAGGAGCTGGGCAAGCACACATAGAAACAAGTAGACCTGACAAACACAAACTGAACAGACTAGGACTTTTAAACACAGGGCAATCAGGGGAACACAGGTGACATTAGTGGAACATAATCAAATTAAACGAGGACAGGAACATGACTAAATAAGAAAACACAGGAAGGACTACGGGGGCAAATCAGGTCCAAAAGTCTGACAGGTTTACTTGATAATCCATACATCATTTTCAGTAAAAGCATGTTAAACTGTCATCTTTTCATTAAATGTCATATTACTAAGACATATTATTAGGAAATATAATGTGACAACTGATATTTATTTGCATTTTATGTTCATAATCTTATATACTGTTATAAAGATCTTATTGATTTACATAACAGTCTATTAAAATGTCATCTTATTTTTTGGCCATATAAATATCAACAACTGCACTAAATTTCATATATTTTTGCACACTTTGGGGCTCTGAATAAAATGTAGGTATTTTTTCTTCCTTTAATATGAGATGAGCTCATTATCTCGCTGTATTATATGAGCCATAAGAGTCAGATGTATAAAATATGAAACTCAACAAAAAACACAAACAACTTATACTAATGTTTCATGTCAGGCTTTACAGCATTAATCTTGAGCTGCAAAATGGTGTCATCAAGTCAATTTCATGCTTTCAAGAGCCCTTTAAATTATTGCTTACTGGCAAGACATCTACTGAAATATAATGAAACATGTACATGTTACCAGCAACAATTATTTTGTCTGAATTCAAAACAATAAATAATGAAGTTTCTGAATGGCTGTCAATGGACAGATGCTTTTTGCAGCCAAACAAAACAAAACACTAATCAGGAAAACACTGACACCTTGTCCGGCTGTTTTGGTTTGAGTCTTTCAAAAATGACTGATTACGTCCATAGGAGTGGCCAATTGTGAGGTTTCCTTGATGACTTGGTGATTTACTCTATGTCATGGGAAGATCATTTAAATAGCTTGGAACTAGTTTTCAAAAGATTGGCTGAGGCATCACTGATAGGGTTGCCAACTTCAGAAAATGAAAATAAGGGACAGAATAAGGGAAGCTCAAAATATTTGTTCTGTACCACATAGAGTGTGTCATTCCGTGACTACAGTTAAGTATGTGTATAAAAGGTGTATAAAATGTACTCAGAAATAATCACATTTGTTTTGCTTAACCTATGTACAATTATTCTAAAAATAAAGTTTAATGGGAATAATTTTATAGGAACTTTGCAATGGTAGCATCCCCATTGACCGACTTACTTAGTACGTCCTAAATGTTTGTTTGGAGTCCTGAATGCGAACAAGCCTTTAATTTGAATTTAATTTGGCCTTTGCAACTAACAAAAGTCTGATCCTGCTTTGGCTGACTGCATTAGTGCTGCACAGACCGCTGAGAGGAGTCCTAAAACTAGAGTAGGATATTTCTGAGACAGAGATGTGTTAATGGTGCGTTATCACAGAAGTGGAAGCCCATTTATGATTTGTCTGATTGTGACAGCCAACAAGTAGTACTAACCACCATGTACCATCCTCAAATACGGCGACTTGTATGTGAAAATGTGCCAAGACCTTACTTTAATTGTAGAGGTTGTTTCACGAAACACAAGCCCCCTGACCCCTACTCGCCCAGTCCTCAAACACTGTCATTCATGCACTGTCAAACATGTGATGTAATGTTTTGTACATGTGGGTTAACTTGCACTTGTTTTTCCTGCAATTTTATGAAATGCCAAGAAAAAAAAACTTATCGGTGGGGGTGTTACGTCCATAGGTATATCATAGACGTATATTTATTTTATCTTTGAAGCAGATTTGTTGTGACAGCATTAATTAAAGTTTCTTAAGGGTCAAGATCAAGTTATCTGCATCTCCTGCGCTCCATCAAGCCACTCCCATAATAGCTATCATCACTCAAATTAATGCACGACTCAGGTTAACTGTATAGCATGTGTGTAAGATTCTAATACAATTATAAAGTAATTATTTTATCACGAATAAATCGTTCAATGAGTAAAACTGGCTGTGTATATAGTATTAGATTACACAACATTATAATATTATTTTCAAATACATTTTTTAATTATTATTATTTTCAATTATTGTCCCCGGATTAGCAGGGTTCTCTTGTAATAGAGTAGCAGTGGCTGGGACCGATTTTAAATATCAATTCCACTTAAAAAGATGCAATCTAATCCTGTTTACATTAAATAAGCCTGCTCCCGAGCAGGTTTAAGCTTACAGACCTGTTGCTATGACAGCAAGTCCAGGATGAGCTTCGAAGAACCAAATAATCCAAGATCATGCCAAATTGTCAACAATCAAGTCCAGCCAGAGTTAGCGATGTAAGAAGAACGGGCCCCCTGTATATTCTCTTTGTTTGTGTCTCCCTGTGCTCCTCCCACTATCCACTGACAGGTTTGGGAGTGCCACCTGATTTGGGCTCCAGCTCGTTAAGGTGTGAGTAGAGCAGTATATAAGAACCCAGAGTGTGCTAAACAGAGATTTTCCTATTTGAGAAGCTACTATCTTCTGGTCCCAGTACCTGTTGTTTCTTTTGTTATGTGTTGTTGGCCTGTAGTCTTGGGTAAAACAGAAAAGTTGTGTAATGTGTCCAACCAACTTTGGTATATGTGAAAGTGTTAGGGTGTATTCACACCAGGAAAGTTCGCTAGTTCACTTGCTTTGGTCCGAACCAAATACAATGCTGATTTTTTTTTTTGTTTGGTGCGGTTTGCTTTCACACTGCCCTTTTTGCAACTGAACCAGAGACTGTAAACAAAACCACAAGTGTACTTAAGGTCATCCATTCATTGGTTCATCCATTCAACCGTACCAGAGTTCGTTTGGAAGCGGACCGAGACCACCTCTTCAGCTGGGTCTCGGTATGGTTGTTTGGTCCGCACCAGAGTGCGATTGCTGTATTCACACCTGCCCAAAAGATCCGCACCAAAGGGGAAAACGAACTTGAGTTCGATTCAGTCGAACCAAACAAGACAGGTGTGAATACACCCTTACGTTGTGTAGTGTGTTTCACCTTGCTGTGCAAGCAAGACATTAAGTTATTTCTGATCTTTATTGCAGTCTCCCAAGACCTAGACTCTTTATTTTCTTTATTTGTGGGATCTTTTATTGGGAGGGGATGTCTTTTTTTGTATTTGAACTGTTTTTCTCCTGTGTTTTGGGTTAGCGAAGTAGTGGGGTAATTGATGATGTCTTTTATTTTCTGGTTATGTAAACTGTATTTAAAAAAAAAAAACTTTATTAAGTTTGCTCTTTTGTTTATTGTTTTGGCATTTTCTCCTCCTGAAGCTTTTATTTATATCCCACAGTTTATTTAATAAGACATTCACATTCATGTCACATTCATTTAAACCTTTAAAAACTGGTGTTGATGTTATTTGTGCTTGTCCTGGGACCTGGAGATGGGAGTTCTCTCACTCTCTCCCCACAACTTTTGTTACCCTCCTTTCCTGCCCCTAGACCAGAAAGGGGGATCGTAACAACATCTGAATAGATGTTTTTGTTTTTATATGAATGCCATTTAATGGAAATTCATTTTTGCTATTCATTTGTCTCTTAGTGTTTGACATAAAGTGGAAAAATATGATATCACAATGCTCTTACATATTCAGTACTGTTCATACATCTCACAGTGTAACTACAGAACATGTTAAAAAATTAAATATTTAAATCTAAATGATGACACACAATGGTAAATGCATCTGTAAGGTGAATCTGCTCACAAATGTACACATCAACTGAATATGCACGGGTGAAGCATTCAGCATACAGCTTGTGATTTAATCATGATGTTTCAAGAGGAAAATCAAATGAGCGCAACAAAATATCACACAAAACCTGTTGACACAGGTACTTTTGCTGTGTTGTCTGAAGGGGTGTAGGTGGGGTGGAGTGATTTTCCACTGAGATCCCGGTGTCAAATACTGCCAAATTCAGGATCTTGATGGGCAAAGAAGGGTTTCAATGGTACTTTGCTGGGGTAGCTGTATACTTAGCTTTACTGACGTAAGTGCCAAAAACAGAATGTTTTAACTCTCGCTTACATAACAGACGATGAATGAATCAAAATGTATGCCATAAATCTTTTCAGTATATGCATCTTTACATGGTATGGGTTTGGGACCAATAATTACTATTTTACTACCTACAGTATTAACATATTGACTTATTATATATTAATGCTAATATTTATCAGTACCAATACCATAAAATTTCTCGGTTCTTTGTACCGATGTCAGTGCCATATAACAAAAAATGATTGGAACTATAACATTTAAATATATTTGTCACTCCCAAAACTTTGCACTGTGTATTTAGCAGTAACTTTTATCCAGCTTGTGAATGGGCTACACAGACAGTGATTAAAGAGCATTCTCTTTAAAAATTCCCAATATAATCAAAGAAACCAGCTACACTGTACAATGAATCTCTTATTTATATTGTGTTTACACTTTCTTTATTATTACAAAGGGATTTGCGAACCTTCAGAACTGAAATGAGCTCACACTGAAAAAAAGTTTGACTGACTTAAACACCTCTGATTTGCCATTGCATTTATGCACTCAACAGACATCTGTGATTGGCTACAATGCTTAACATTTCAGAAGACATGCTGTAAATAGAAAATGTTGATGCTTTTCACAGAGCACGCACACAGGTTTGAAAGCAGCTGTCTATCAGCGGGAACCAAACTGACCTGCGGATTGGTACTACTGGTCCTGCAGAAATGTTGGTATCAGTACATTTTAAAAGTTGTATTTAACATGTATTGAAAGACCTCAACTGGATATAACTTATGTCAGAACTCTCATTTTGAATCAGTGCATCACATTACAGGTTGATTCTAGGTCACTGTAATTGTAGTGTGTAGATTAATAAAATGGCCCTTTAGAAATGCTACAGTAACCCTCCATCCGCTCAGGTCTCTACATGACTCCATTAACTTTTAATTACACATGGTCTGCTTCAATATGCCATAAAGTATTTTCACCTTGATTGGTCGCAGATGTATGTATGATTGTAGCAAATATGATGTTGCTTTTATACAACAAAATGTTTACGTGGCCAAACAGATTAGAGCAACTGAACTAATTGTTGTAAAAAAAAAATCCTATTTAATTTGATGTTACTTGCCGTTCCTTTGTCATTTGTGAAATTTATCAGTCATTTCTGAATACAAATTGTTTCAAAGTAAATCCTACATCCTTCATCAGTGTATAATTAAAATATGTATGTTGATCAGAGATTTTCTCCTTCTTGAGGCAGCTGAATATCAGCAAACATTTATTTATTGATTTTGACCATTCTTGGCTTCATCCCAAGAGCTTGAGCTTGTAAGGTTACTACAATGAGACTCAAGCACACCACCATCCATGACTCCAGAGGTTCACAGAGTATGAAATAACCTTAAATGCCATAAACACCTTGTGGCAGTCATGTGTAATTATGAATCCAAACTTGCTACCCCAGCATTTACACCCGTAGGCCACAGACTCCATAAAGCAGACACATTATAAATGGATATTAAATTACCTTTTGTTACCTAGTGCCCATAGTCCATTAGTTTGGGAGTTATGGTATTACCTTTGTGATATGCCACACATGAACCATATTTCCCTGCATGATTGAAAGTCAGGGTGCCTGACATGTGAGCATCCTTCATACTGTATGTTGACCATTATCACCGCTCCTGAGGAAAACACAGTCAGTGTGATGGTTAGGACAAACTACCACTTAAAGGAGAGAAAGGGAGGGAAATTTACATGTACATTTGTTATTGTCCAGAATACATTACTGTCTCCCAAAAGCTGTTAAAGCTGTAGTCCCCGTTCACCTCACAGGAAAACTGACGAGCAATATTCTGATTTTATGATAATGTACTACATATATATTCATCAGCCCATGTCACCCAGCCTCGCACTCAGAATATACCTCTTAAGTCCAACGTAAATCTGCCAGGTCACAATGCTCATTTTTACCTGTACCGGCTGCTTATTTCGAGTAATCTGCAACCAGAAAAAAGATTGATTGTATCTCTGATCTGATTAAGAAAGGGAGCCACATTTTTGGGAAGTAATTAATACATCCGACGAAGTGTGGTCAATGTGAAAGTACCTAGGGATCTTTTGATGGTGTTGACTTTACTATTCCCCGACAAGACTACATCACATTAAATATGCAGATTTCTAGCCTCTAAATTATCAACATGATCAAAACAGTTGTAACCTGTTGCACACAATTTACTACATGACTTCTGTCCTCTGATATATATCGTTTATATGCTTTTAGCAACTAAAAGGCCTTTTAGTATAATTCTAAAAATGTTCACATTCGGTTATGGTTGCTTTGCCTTGCTAATAAATCTTTAGAGATTTTTATAAAGTAAATGTATAACTTTTGTGTTGTTAGTAATATTTCAAAATGAACATGGAGCAACTTAAATTTACTTAATTATCCATACATCTTTTTGTTTGTTTGTTTAGAAAAAACATTTTAAAATGTGAGTGTCAAATGACATCAGTTTTATAAAGGAATTATTTGTTTTATTTGAGTTTAATTTATTTGAGTTTATTTTTTCATTTCTCAATCGTTGTATTGCATTGAATTATATGTTTTGCCCCCACAATGAAAACCACAGAGACTGGATAAATAAATAAAAAGCATTTAAACATCAAGACTATTGGTAAATATAATTTGACAACTGATATTATTATGCATTTTATGTAAGTAGTCTTCCTCTTAATACAGCAAATGTTTGTTTTTTTTGTTTTGTGTTTTTTATTCTCAAATATGAGCGTCATACTCTCTCCAAGGCAAACTACTGTCTGCCATAAAAGCTTACTATAAATATTATACTCCACATAAAACAAAGATTTATTTTCAAGAGCTGAACTCATAGAGAGAAAAATTACAAATTATATCTCTGTAATATCTCAGCTGATACCCTTTGACAACCCTTGATATAAAGGAGAACATTGGGAATTCATTACTCATATTTTTTTCGACTAGAAAAAAGAAAAAAGAAAAAATAAAACAAATAATAATAATATATCTTAGATATATATATATATATATATATATATAGATATATATATTATAGTATCTATATAGATAATATATTTAATAACAATAAAGACACAATTTCACAACAATTTCAATTCATCACCTAATCCTGAAAAAAACATGTACACTGCTGCCACAAAAAATTAACTCCTTCCACATTGGATAATAATAAGAAATGTTTTCTCGACAGCAAATTTGTTGTGCCAGCACAGAAATAATTACATTTTAAATAATATATATAACGTTACTTTAAATTAGAAATATATTTACAATATTACTGTTTTTACTGTATATGTGATTAAATAAATGATGAGCATAAAATACCTCTTTCAAAAGCATTAAAAAAATAATTTCAATGGTAGTTTTAGTATATTATCATGCCAGATTTAACATCAATGACATATCATTGGTTGAACTACTTCTGTAAATTAATATAAACAAAAAACAACTGAGTTTCTGAAGCGATGAATGGACCACCTCTGCTCAGTGAAAATTTCCTCCCATCTGTTGTTATGGTTTTTAAACTCAGATTTCAATCATCAATGGATTGGTAACACAGATTTTGACATCTTTTATTTTAAAAACCTTATTATGTGAAAACAGTGTATCAGGAGAGATAAAAAATCATATTGCATTAATGCACCCTCATGTTGAGAGTCTGACACCAGAACATACACTTTCATCATCCGAGGCCCAGGGAGCAGGAGATGTTCTCATGTCTTAGGGAATAACCTGCTGTGAATGAATGATGGGAACTGCACAGAAAGACTGAGAGCAAATCTGGCCTGTCCTAAATCCCAACATGCACTATTAGTCCAGAAGTTTGATATCTGTTTTATTAGTTTGGATGTAGTTGAAATCACATAACCAATAGGGGTAGTAGGTCAAAGTAGATGAAACACACAAAAGCCCTATTCGCACGGGATTAGTATTATCTGGGGACCTTGTGTGATTTTGAAATTACCCCCCCACATCTGAATTTCGTGTGGTGCATTCACACGGGATAAGCGAAGCCTGTGATTTTACTCAAATTGACTGACTTGTCTCCCGGATACCCGGATGTCAAGGCTTTGAGAGTCCCGTTCTATGGTCCAGATGGATTTTAAAAAAACTAAACTAATATAGTTTCCTGCGCTGTGTCATTTACATTTCACCAGGTTAAAATAATATCTCAAGCTTTATGCTTGATTTATTTGTAACACATTAACCTCAAAACCTTTTCAGCTTTCTCTTTCTGCAAATTGTATGGTGCAGCGATATGATGACAGCACCAAGAATACTATCAAACACTCTCGCGGAAGATGGATAAAAAGGTGCACAGGAAACAAAAACCTCGAAAAATGATACACGACCCGCCAAATGCTGGCCAAATCACAGAGAAGTCGATTCGCACGGGATTAATATTATCACAGGACCTCGGTGTTCGGCGAAATATGGTGGTGGTAGGTCATTTGCGGGGGAATTTTACTTTACAAATTACAGACATGGCCGATTCGCACGGGATTAAGATCACAGACAACCTCCGCAATTATTCCAAATGACTGGAGGTCACCAGGTAATACTAATCCCGTGCGAATAGGGCCAGAGAACTCAAATGCCTCAAAGGAAAAATGTCCTATTTAAGTCAGTTGAACTGTTTCTGTAACACCTCCCATGATCAGAAACATAGATTGTACCATGAATCAAACACCATGGGTTGTTTCTAATTTTATGTTTGAATAAATCCTGCTTGTCAAGGCTGTAATTCACAAACAGATAATAACAAACTGTTACAAAGCCTGTTATTAAAATTAACTTGTATGTTTCAGTATTGTTCACTCTAGCACAAAGTTTGGGATTAAAAGCAGCTAATTGAATGTACATTTCAGCCTCACTGTGAGAGAGCACCGCAGGACTCAGCATTAGGGGAAGATCTTTTGCACGAGTCGAATGCAAACAAGCAAAAGTAGGTTAACTGTAGAAGTGAGAGAGTGATAAATGCCCTTTTCCCACTTGTTTGAAAAGGAAATTGTTCAAATCAGTGGCACTGGCCCATTTAAACATGCCCCAAACTTGGACGTATTCAGAATTATTGGCCTTACTTTATCTAAAATAGTTTATGACCCATTTCTACTGACACAAAAGAAGAGTACATTTCCAATGTTTCCATTGTCATTTAGGCCATTTTTTTCTGTATGTCAAAGTGGCTGAAATATCTGGATCAGATTTTCTATCTGGTTTATTATTTTATTGCTGGGATTGATGATTTCAATGGGAAAAGAATCAGGCATAACACAAGCCAGACTCAAACTATCATAATCCACCACCCACCAGTTCACATCTCCAACATTAATCGATATTTCTAGTTTATTGTTCCTGGAATGCTTGATTCAGGTTTAGATTCGGGTTCAGGTTATTTTATTTGTACCCATAGGTAGATTCTGTTTGCAGTATACAAGTTCATACATCTTGACATACATTTACAAACAATACAAACAGTGGACAGCATAATAAATATGATTAAAGTGCTCCAAATTCACATCATCACTTGCAATCTTGCTATGACTTGTTCAGCTGCGGGATCAAAGCTGTTTTATACCACTTAGTTCTACACTGTAGGACTATAAGCCTTCATCCAGAAGGAAGAAGCTGGAATTCACTGTGCAAAGGATAGTCATCTTTTAAGATCGAGCCATTTGTCTGGTATACAGAGACGGTGGGCAAAGCTGTGACTCTCCAATCAGCCCAAAAGACCATTCAAAGAATATCTGTTCTTTAAAGATAGATTTAAAGATGACAGAAGACATGTTAGATAAAGATAAAATGAATGCAATAAAAGCATGATAGAATAAAGTCATGGTTTTGTCAGTGGGAAAATTAGATGGTGTAAACAAAATGAACATTGGTGCCCCTTTTTACACACAACTTCACAATTTGGTTAAATTTGATTCTGACTGGTTGATCTCAACATTCTGCAGTCTATTACACTGTCTCTCACTCTAAAAAAAAATCTATTTAAAACTGCTTTGCTCAGCAAGGCTGCATTTATTTGATTAAAGTTAAACGCTAAATTGAAACAGTAATTTTGTGAAATATTATTACAATTTAACATAACTATTTTCTATTGTGATATATTTTAAAATGTAATTCATTTCCTGTGATGCAAAGCTGAATTTTCAGCATCATTACTCCAGTCGTCAGTGTCACATGATCCTTCAGAAATATGCTGATTTGCAACTTATTATTATTATAAATGTTGAAAACAGTTGTGCTGCTTAAAGGGGTCATATGATGTTGCTAAAAAGAACATTATTTGGTGTATTTGGTGTAATGAAATGTGTTTATGCGGTTTAAGGTTAAAAAACACATTATTTTCCACATAATGTACATTATTGTTTAGAGACAAAAACATTAAAACCCATTATAAATGAGGCATTCGTTGCATCCAGTGGGGACATAATTACGTCTTTTTAATAATGTCTTTTTGCGTGTTGCATCGCGCCGCATAAACATAAAACCATGTTTGCATTTGTGATCGGATAAATGACAAACTACAAGCGCTACTCTACACGGCTCAAAACTCGCGTTTGAATTGTCAGTGGCAAATCCTTTAAATGAAAACATAGTTACAGTCTGTGAGTCTGAACAGCCAGCATTGTAGTCTACTCTCACAGGATCAGGAAACAGTCCTCCATAAAATGTGCTGCACACATCTGAATATTTGGGTTGAAGTGTTCTGGAACAGTGTTGTAAATACAACTTAACCACTGATTTCTAGTTGTGTTCATTTTTGGAAGACCAAACAAAGTAGGTTCGCTTTCACAACAAAACACACAGCACCACACACGGCGGGCTAGAGTGAGCAGAGGCGGCATTCGACTAAGGAGCATTCGGCTTTTTGCGGTAACCACATGTGGACTCTGCTTTGTCCAAGGTGAAAGCCGATCCGGGCGATCCACAGCGCAAAGTTGATGTATTTCCTCAGCGACCAGCACGGATCAGCTCTAGGCATGACGAAGCGGATTTCGTCCTCTTTTGGAAGGCCAAACAAAGTACAACGAAAATCACAGCACCTTCACGACGTGGCGGCAGCGGCAGCAACAATACTACAGCGAGAATAAAAGTTTACGCCTTCTTTCTTTTGTGTGAACATTTGGGCGCGTTATGCAAATCTTCCCACATAGTAACATAGACATGTGGGGGCGTGTTAGAACAAGCCGTTATTAGGTAGGCGTGGTTGAGTCTTAACTTTGATAAAGAATATCTTTTTTTTTGAGACTTTAGTCTTTGCAACTTTACGATCTTCTTTATGCACCAAGAGCTTGAAAAACACTCCAAAGAGAAAGGAAAAAATAAAATCGCATCATATGACCCCTTCAATTTTTGTGGAGCCATGTATGCTTTTTTTCCCCAGGATTATTGGGGGGGTTGGATTATATACAGTTCAAAAGAACAGTATTTATTTGAAAAATAAATCTTTTGTTGCATTGCAAATTACTTTACTGTCACTTTTGTATTTAAATTTGTATATGAAAGTATTAAATGCAGATGATTCTGATTATCCCTTGGGTGTTATTTTATATAACAGGATAAAATAAAATACATAAAAAATAATAAATTATGATAAAGGCATCTACTAGATTATATACACTATATGTGACCCTTGTACCACATACCAGCTTATCCTGTTATATTTTAAGTTTATTTTAAGCAATACCAAAAAATACCTTGGAATCAAAATTATGTTCAAAATAATTGATTGTTTCTTTTATTCCAAAACTCATTAGGATATTAAGTAAGATCATGTTCCATGAATAATATTTTGTAAATTTGACTACTGTAAATATATTTAAAACTTAATTTTTGATTAGATTGCTAATACCTTCAATTTGGACAATTTTAAAGGCCGATTTCTTATATTTAGATTTTTTTGCACCCTCAAATTCCAGATATACTCCGAATAGCTGTATCTCGGCCAAATATTGACATATCCTAACAAACCATACATCAATTGAAAGCTCATTTATTCAGCTTTCATGTGATGTATAAACCTCAATTTAAAAAAATTGACCCTATTACTGTTTTGTGTGTCAGATGCCCACCCCACACCCACACACACACACACACACAACACACACACACACATAGTAATATCCTTTGATATATATATATATATATACATATATAATAATAATATATATGTTTTGTGTGTTGTGTGTGAGTGTATATATACAGTATATATAATATATATATATATAAGGCCTGCTATACTGCTGTTTTTTGTCACACAAGTGCAAATACATTACAAGCACCAAAAGGTTTGTTAAGCCACAAAAAGACACATTTGTCATTTTGATTTTTATCACAGTTGTGTTTCCACTCGCCTTTCATCCAGGTTCAGTAGCCCATGTCTCTTTCTTCTCCCATAAATGCACTAGACAGCTGAGACAGATGCAAAACAACAGAAGGCGCTTTCTTCCCTGACATGAAAATGCAGCTGTGGCATCGTGTACCTGTGGACCACGAGATCAATTAAACCTTCTGCTGGCAGAGCTGGAAAATGTAAGACCCCCTCCTTCCCGTCCACCTTTGAACTGTGGATTTTGAAAAAACAGATTTGTTCTGCTTTTTTTTTTTCCGGAGGAATCAACTGTGAAGGAAATTTCCAGTGGCCCATTTTGACCGACTATTAAAGCGCGGGATATTTTTGTCTTCCAAAAGTCAGACGTTCAAGCAGAGGCATTCAGATGTGCCCTATTAAGCTCCCTAATTCTATTCTGAAGACTACAGCCATACTGGAATCGCTGCTGCTCAGGGAGACCCTGTCTGCTAGAGGGCTGGAAAATTAGCATAATTTCTAAACAGCACTACCCTGGCCTTAATTACTGAAGGGTTTAATCAGCCATAATAATGAGGCCACGCTTTTGGCAGGTGAGAGACAGTTTTACACCTGAAACAGCATGTGTCATGGGAGAAACCGGACACTGTTATGTCCTTGTCACTGCCAAAATAACTTTAAAAATTACAACAGCCAGTCGCACTTTTGATACATAATTTTACCTTGGTTTCTAGGTTAATACTCAAGCGTCTGAAGCAAAAATAGCATTGCTTTAGGACAAAACCTTTTATAATATATGTGCAGACGCTCCATTTCTCATGTCATTTGTTGGCAGCGAATTGAGTCGTGGCTGCTAATTCCTTCCTGAAAGGTTTTTTCGCCTCAAAGTTTTGGGCGGGAGATAAGCCTTTATTGACCACCTCCTCAGAAAGGGACGGTTTCTATAAGGTTTGTGTTAGCGGCGGGAGTCTGTCTGCACTGAGGCCACACTCGGCATGTCAATACTTTAATCCCTTCTCTCTCAGTCTTTCTTGCCTTTGCTACAAAGTTAAAAAAAGAGCCGCTGCTCTCTCCTTTTGGTAAGAAATGATTGCTGGGCTCATCCTCCAGGAAATATGGACTAATAATTAATGAGTTAAATAATTCAGATTCATATCTTTCTATTTCTATGCATCTAGACTTTTAAAAAGTGTACTTATTACGGAAATAAAATAGTTTAAAAGAATACTTAGTTTGAACTTGAATTTTCAGGTACTACAATTATACTGTATATATTTATGTTTGAATATATGTTTGGATTTATATTTTTGACCCACTTAAGTAGGACATAAAGAATATTTTTATATGTAATTTTATAATTACTTCTATTGTCTTTAAAATTGTGTTAAAGTGTACTGCTGATTGTACTGAAAGCATTTATAAACTAAAATATACATCAATGTAATTTCTATTGAAACTTGTGTGTCATGTATATATATTTGTTATACATTTGTAATGATGAATTAAGTACATTTAAAACAAAATCTGAATGTAATAATGAATAACACACTACAGTTAAAATTACAATCAAGTACTTTAAATGTGCTTCAGTATGTTATCAAGTGTACTTCATACAGCATGGCAAAACATCATTAAAACATAATTACTTGTACTTGAAAATGTACTTTAAAGTAACACAGTTAATTTGACATTATTACAAAATGCACTTTTTCAGAATGTTAAGAAATATAGTCATGTAAGTGTGCTCCCTTTAACTCCACTTACCTGGCAGTTTATTTCATTCACATTATATTATCTGTAATTAAAGTTTAAAAAAAAAAAATTAATTTCAGAATTAAAGTTCACTACACATGCACATTCAATTCAATTAAGCACACAATGAAATACATCCACTGAAATCTGCAAGATTTTGTTCAAATTCAAGCGACTTTTCATACTAAACATTAGTCCCAGTTGTATTCTGAGCAAGCTAAGTTAACTGAAACTAAGGAGGTTTGCAATACGTTAAGACATCTAACAGCAGTGGGCTACACAATCTCATGCAATTCAACCAGTAAGAAAATGACGTTTTGCTACTTGGTGGCTAATTCGTATGAATTTGTGCAATCTCATTTGTACGTTTTCATACAATCTGCTTGCGCCCCAGTCACAGTTAGGTTTAAGGGTGGACCTTCATGCTTACTTTTTTCCAAAAATCTTATGTTTTAATACAAATCACATTGTACTAATTAATATGAAATGCCAACTTGTAAAAAATATGTTTTATAATGAAATCAGTTTGGCAGGACATAATGACCAAAGACCAAAACCATGACTTTTTTGACTGACTTAAAGGAGACACGAATAATTTCCTATTAAAGGTCAGTGAGGGCTTTCTTCATAAAATGGCCAAGAGCACATTAGACAATAATTAAAGGCCTTTGTTTCTTTGGAAAAAGGGCCCGTACTCCTACAGTGAAGTAGCTGACAGCTGTGTTAATGGTTATTATTGAAGAAGAGCTGATTAACGCTCATTTGGGAGAACGCATGATTGAAACTGTGCTTTTGTAAACTTACGTTGATCAGTTGGCTACTGCAAAGCCTTCAGCAAATTCCAGATTAGTGCCGATTCTCTGTTTTGCACATCAATGCTGCAGATCTAAAGCCTCACACCTTCTCCTCAACGTAATGATCGCTTTTGCTACAAAACAATTCTGGCAGTGCTTTTTGAATACCTCCCAAATTTAGATGTCCTCATCCTTACCAGATATATTTGTCCTTACTAAAAAGAACAGTTCACATTTAGAATTGAAATTCTGCCATTGTTTACTCACCCACTCATATGACTTCCTTTATTGTATGGAAGCTTGAAAACATCAGTCCCCATTCAAGTCAAATCAAGTCACATTTATATATAGCCGTGCCTTATTGAACACAGATTGATTCAAAGCAGCTTAACAGGAAAGTAACAGTGATAATGTTGTAAAAATTACATAATTTGCTGTGAGAAATATTTAATTTCAGCTATACGCAGCTCTACATAAGACAATATGCATTATTCAACTCAGTTTAGTTCATTGTTGTTTCAGTTCAGTTCAATAATTCTTATTGTTGCTTCATGTTTATCATTTATGACACAAACTCAATCCAACTATAAAACAGCTCTGCAGAAAGCAATAGTCATTATTCATCTCAAATCAATTCAGTGCAGATTAAGTTCTGTTCAATATCAGTTTTCAGCAAATTTATTGTATTTATTCTGTTTAAATTTTGTTCTCATCCAATACTGTCAGTGCAGTTAAATTAATAAAATTACTGAATATTAATGGTCTTTATTGTTTTATTTCCTCTAAAAGCATGGAAAGGAATGACCAGTTCTACTCTTCAAAATATCTTCTTTTGTGTTCCACAAAAGAAAAGAAAGGCAAACAGGTTGGAACGGCATGAGGGTGAGAAAATGATGACAGAATCTTCATTTTTGGGTCTATCTGCCTAAAATCATTTGACATCCTACATGTTAAACATTAGCACAGCTAACGTTTAAAAGAAATCCACAGCATGTATAGAGAAGAGACATTTATTGTAAATAAGTTTTGTGATGTGAACAGTACAACAGCGCTTAAACTTTCAACTTCCACATAGAAATGTTACATAGAATACATTGTTTAAACAATGTTACCTTAGTGTATTAAATGTGATCCACGGGCAGTAAGATGTGCTCTGTTTCCCAGATGCTTCGTTTTGCATCACCATTACAGAGAGCAATGAAGTATGACTAACTGAATACTATATTGACACATTTTCAAATAAATCTGGATCACAAAATAACCCTTCAATAAAAGTCTCTCAGGTTTCACGGTATAATTTGCGCTTGTGAAGGTATTAGTTTGGCGGGTATCATTGTAATCCTCAGTGTGATTTACAATATAGACCACTGAACTGGACAAACTTGGTCTCATCAGCAACTACTATGCTACTACTTACAAATATCAAGTTATTGTGTAACTATTCTGGCTTTATGTGAAGAATATGACAATATAATTTCATAAAAGAGTTTGATACTACAGAATAAACAAATCAATTCAACAGTAGGTTTCTAATGGTCAAAAGTATTTGAGGTATTACTTTTCAAAACGAAATTCTATAAAATCGCATTTGAGTGTTTAAAATGAAGCAGTTACAGATGCAAATACACAAACAAACATCAATATCAACTGCAGTGGGGTTATGGAGATTTTCAAGACATGAAATAAAGGGCAATATCATTTAGCACAGCTTTTTTTATAACATCTGCCTATACATGTCAATGTGTTTTCACTGAGATTCAGAATGCATTCGCTCAGCATCTAAACTTCATGATCACAGCATTAAAGTTGTTCTGCTAATATTCAGCCCTTTTGTGATGTAATGTACAGCTGACTGTTTAAGACTGCATCTGTTATGTGCTAGCTCATCACGTCTCTACCTAATAAGACCTTGTGCTGATGTCAAAAGATAAAAACCTCTATATGTTCTTTCTATGCATTTATCCATGGCCAACCCCAATGATCTATAAAACTGATAAATGGAAACCAGTGTATGAATGAAAACATAAAAATGATACCTAGTGACTGTTAATGAACAGCAAGGCACAATGAGAGGTGGAAACAGCAATCAGTAATAAGACGACCCCCTCTGTAGGCTCAACGTAACATGGGATTTCATACATTTCAACACACTGAGAGATGAATTCACTAAGCAGTTGCGCCACATTTTTTGTGAGGTATTTTTGCTTCAGAAACTTTATTCACTAACAAACCATAATCCAGATTAATCAGGTACTATTTACATTGGTATAGTGCTGTTTTGTATATTAGGCTATATTAGTGGTACATACTGTTTGCCCCAAATGTAAATAGCAACAAAAATCATCTTTTTTCCATTCCATTAAATGTCTGAGCAAAGAGTTTAGGTGTGGTCACATTAGTGAAATTTCAGCTACCATTTGTAGACAAAAAGGTCCATTGTCTAATGTCAATAGTGTAGAAATTTATGAAACACTGCTCACATGGAAGTCACTTTTAAACCAGCTTAAAGCAGGTTTTTGTTGAAATCACATGACCAGCTTGAACCCAATGCAAAATCTGTGTAAGGAAAATCTTTCACCTTTACGCAAAATTCTAAATTCTAAATTGCTTGATTTCAAATAAAAAATTCACGAACTATAAATGTGACAATACCTTTAGTGAAATTAGCCTTAGCCAACACGATTGACTATTTGTACATTGTGGAAATAGATATTAGCTTTAAATTATTATATTTTCTGTGCAAACATGCCTGATTTACTATGTACATTAAGATGCATTCACACTAAGTTTGATCAGGAGAAAGTTACAGACACTGTAATTCATATCAGCAACATCAGGACGCAGCATGATGTCACACTCTAAATTTTCTGTCTTTAATAAATATATTATATATATATATCTAGATATATATATAATATATATATAATAGATATATAGGTAGTATATATATCTATATATATCTATTATATAAATAATGTAATTCAAAATGTTAAAACAACTGCCCTACACTTTCCTGCAACACTGCAAACCATGAGTCAAGAGATCATTCTGTAACATCTTCTATTGGACAGAATTTTTTTTGTGAAGCAAATTTAGAGGCCAAAACTAAATTTTCTCCAAATCAAAGTCTGATATGCAAGACAACACTTTTTCTCGTGTGTTTCACTCACATTTAAATGTGTAGTAATGGAAATGAATGAAGCACCATATTCACCATATGCTTCATATTCACAAAATCCTGCAGTATTTGCCTACTGCAGTTAAAACTGTGTACATCTTATATTAATCACGGGAGCAGTACTAATTCATCAAATGCGTCTGCTGTATTCTATATTGTGCAAATTGTGTTTACCTTTAGTGCTGAAACAATGCTAATAAACTAATCAGTGGGCACATTTCTTTCTTAGTGAATTCTCTCCCAATTGTTAACCTAGATAATTTTCCACATGCCTGATTTCTATATCACAATGGCCGATTTCATATGGTAGATTATGCAGTCAGACTAAAGCCCTGGAATCCAGCTGTGCAGGTCTTTTTAGCTACACAGCGAATCTTGACATTATCTGCACTAATCCATTTCTGCAGTGTTTGGCGTTTCCAGAGGGAAAGGTATTCACTATGTGATTTAATTCCAAGAAACTCGCCCCCCGGTGAGTGATCCTTTAGTGCGCTCTGAGTCATGAGGTGACCTACAGTGAGATACTCAGGTTTAATAGATGTTGAGTGGACTCAGTGACTGACAGACCAGCGGCCATTATGTCAGTCTTAAGTACTGGTTTGTCGTGGGCTGTTTGGCAGTGACGCACAAAGACAGTATTCAATGGTATGAAGAAGACAAGCAGCTAAACTGGAGGCAGGGCTTGTATTATTTTGCAGGAGTGTTTTTTTTTTCTTTAGAGTGAATTCTTAGGACAACAGAGGCCGAAACTGGACACAATACTGATATTGCTATGTTGTTAAATCTTGACAGAGATTTTTATTTCTCATCATAAATAATCAATCCCAAATGTAGATGTAACATGATTTGGATTCCAATTTATCTGCAAATCTTAAAATGTTTTATTAATATGTGGCTCGGGTGGTCACATTAGATTTAAGGAATTATTTCAATTCTGGAATGAATATGGGCAAAAGAATATGATGAAATGCTCCAGGGCCTCAGTTTGGAATAAAATAAAATAAAAAATATCTGAATTTTCCCAAACTTTATGGAATTTTCAACGTTTTAAATTGTTAATTTAAATTGTATTATTTAACTAACAAAGGAGGTTTCTGTAGCTGACTTGCTGCTCCAATATTTGTACAAATGGCTTCACTAGGGGGTCATAATTCATTCTTGTTGTGCTTTAAAACATTTAAATGTGCAGTAGAAGACATAGCACACCTAAAAAGTCACTAGCTGGCAGAAATCACTTAAACAGCTGTCCTGAGAAGTTGCCACCGTCTCTGTGGCAGCCTTTCACTCTAAGAAAAATCTGTTAAAATACAACCCAATGCTCTCTGTATTGATTTTTTTTTCACAGGTGTTTTACCCGTATTTTGAATTTCACATTGCAGTGTGTTGTTGCAGTGGGTAGAAAGGTATGTCCTTTATTGGAGTTGATTAGGAATGAGTTTGTTTCTTCATCAGAACAGAAATGTAGTATTGCATCACTTGCTCACCAACGGATCCTCTGCAGTGAATGGGTGCCATCAGAATGACAGACAAAACAGCTGATAAAAACATCACAATAATCCACAAGTAAGCTACAAGACTCCAGCCAATCAATTACCATCTTATACAGTGAAAAGCATACACAAATCCATCATTAAACCATTTTATCTTTAGCACTGCCCGCTTTAGCTCCATCCATAGTCCTAATCCCATATAATGCTTCCTTCATGAAACGTATCTCCCCTGTTGTCCTCGCATATCAAAATCTTATAAACACGTATAAATAGTGTTGATCAAGCATATTCCCCGCTTCCTGGAGAAGCAATATTTTTTCTGCCTTAACACTTACTTTTAATTCACAAGAATGATAATTGCTGACTCAACTCAATTTGTTTAACTTGGTGATATTGTGGATGTTTTTTTTTTTTTTGTTTAGGAACTCTATTTCTTACGGTACCCTTCACCTGTGGATGATCCATTTTTGGTGAGCAAGTGATGTAATGCTAATTTCTCCAAATCTGTTATGATGAAGAAACAAACTTATCTACATCTTGGATTTCCTGAGGTTGAGTACATTTTCAGCATATTTTCATGTTTGGTTGAACTATTCCTTTTACTTAAGGTGAAGTGTGCATTCTGTGCCGCTAGCAACAGTTAGTCAGTTTACATTTTTAAGATCCTCTAATGTTCACACACACGTACATTTTCAGTCATAGTTCATAACTTAAAAACGCAGAATACAACACAAAATCTAGTTCGACCACGCCTATTTTACTATACTGAACAACGCTGAATAATGGGTTTTCCACTTGTGAAATAAGAGTGTGTGACACCGCAGAAATCTGTACTACTAGATATGTAAATGTTTTTTTTTCTTTTTTTCTTTTCACTATAATTAGCCTGATAATTTGCCGATTAGGTTGATTAATGATGTTAGGTCAAAAACATTTTAAGTTTACTGAGATAAAGCCACTTGTTTCACAGCAATTAAAGTTTATGTGACCCACATTATTCACAACCAGATACTTCGAATAATTTGGATGTGGATGACAAAACGCTCAGTTTTCAAAATCGAATGCAGCCTTTTGCCCTTATGCTAATTTAAATGGTTCACATTATGATGCTAAAGACAAAAGAACCTACTCAATACCAAAAATACTTGGAATGCAACAATGGCAGTGATGTAACCATCTTGTTCAATATCAGAATTACCATTAATTTTTATCATACCTAACATTGAAAAGTAATGAATGTCTATCATTAACCCTATGGTACTTCCTTTGTCTACAGTCTACAGTTGCACTAAAAGATAGGGCCATACAATATGTGAACACATCAGAGAAAAATTCCAAAACAGAAGGAAAAATGTGTATTTTAGAACACTGACAATCAACATTTTCTACTGAAATATGACAGCCGTAAACAATAGATTTGTTTATATTTTATGCATCTTTGTTATTGAAGAAACACCATGTGCTCGCTGAAAAGCACAAGAGCTCTTATATAATGAGTTCTTCTGTTGGAAAGGCACAAGCCCAGTGTTTGTCAGGATATAGCGTGTTACATTGCTACAGGAGGTTTTTGGTGCACACGCTCTGGAAAGTCTCGAGTGTTGAGATGAGAAGAGCTAGAGACAAGATTGTCCTCACATCATCTTTAATCTTCCAGACCGATGTTCTCTGTTTATCCGAGGAAGCTTTTGACATTTTATGTCCTTGGTAATATTCTGTTTTGTACAAGGACAGTGTACCTTGAGCGACTTTCTCACAAGCTTTCAGGTTTTTACGAAAACATGACAGTGCTCCCATCTAGTACGTTTGATTGCATTGATTGTTTAGGGTTTGAATGTGTCCTCATCTCTTTGACGGATGGCCTTGTGACAAACTCATCACTGCAGGTCAGATTATTAATTTGTGACGGAATGGACACAGAAAGAGTTCCTTTGAACAACATTACGTTTTCCCATTCAAATGAGGCCAATGCACACCTGTTCCATGCCCAGGCGCTTAACGACAAACAGCACACATACCGCCATGCAGATCTTGAGCCAGACCGCTCGGTCAATCCTTCCAGCAGGACGGGGTCCTAATCCACACTTCTTCCTCTATCAGGCTTCCTTTATTATCCTCATTCTCCGCTCCACGCATCCACTCAGACCTGGGCTCGATAAACCCGGTGTTGCAGCCCCGTTCACACGGTCACCTCAGTCTTGCTGTTGGTGACAAAATATGGATGTGGTGGTAGGTAGTGCTGGCTGTGGGCGGATGTCAGCTCGTTCACTTGCTCCATGGTGGCGCTGTGCTTCTTGGGGGCGTACGTGTGCCGGCGACCCAGCGTTTCTGTCATCTCCCAGCCCTTCAGCATGCCGGGATTGGCAATGGTGTTTGAGCCAAAAGCCAGCGGGTGGGAGCTGTGGACCTTGGTGCTTTTAGACTTGTGTCCATTCTGCTTTTGGCAGGGCAACTCGGGGCTGTAAGGGTTGGTGGGCTCCTGCTCCAGACTCACCGAGTGCATAGGAAGAGTGCCTTTCGCTGCCAGGTCAGCTAGGTGCCGTCTGTTAGTGTAGAAGTTTTCATTTGCTTTTTCAGCTGGAAAAGACAGACAGAAGAGAAAAAGTCAGATGCAAAAAACCACCTGATTGCCGATTTGACCCCTCATGAGTACCAGATAATTACACATTTAATAGATCATTAGGTTATCACTTGTTTTTACCAAATTATCTATTTTTTTCTCTGAAAATACTTGACACAACCATTTCCTCCTACAAAAAAAAAAACTAACAAACAAACAAAAACTGGATGTTTCTGTAGAGAAACAGTTCACATTTTGCCATCATTTATTGACCACCATGTCATTCTAAACCAGTTATTTTTACAAGAAAATGTTTTTTGAATGCAAATTAGTCTGGATTGCTTCCATCATTAAAATGTAAATATGCAGCTTTATGCTCTTCCAGAAATAGTTTGGAGTTTTATCTGTCTGGTGAAACCACAATTTTGAATATGTAGTTATTGTGCACTTAAAAAAAAATCTAACAGTCACTTCGCAACTGTTATTATTGTAAATGTTATTTTTGACAATATGGGTTTACAGGCAACAAATTCAGCTGCATCACCATTGACATTCAAACAGCACCCAACAGCTTCCTTGCAAAGGAGTTGTAAATATTTTTTTGCAATAAACATTTTCAACCAGTGCTAGTCGATCGTTGACAGCGTGAAACACAACTTGCTAAGACCAGATCAGACAACCGAGTATAAACAATACTAATGTGTTTACAGACGGCGTCACTAATCATTTCTTTTTTGTGATGCAACATAACATCCATGCAATGTTGCTAATGGTGTATCACCTTCTAACTCAGCCAGGCCTTAATTGGGACTGACTACACTCTGCTTGAAGTCCTCCTCATTTCAGCATGACATTTTAAACTTTTTAATTAAATATCCTTCAGGTGACCTTTTTAACAGCCTTGCACCCCAATGAGTCGCAGTAAACCGCAGATCTAAAACCTCAGGCCAGGAGGCCGACCGCAAAATAAGCCAGCCAGACGAGAGAAGAGCTGATCTCTGATGCGACTCTTTCATTGACATCAATACGCTGATATTAACGCACATCAGAGGAAGGTAGTGCACTGAACTCAAACGTTTCAGCTCCCCAGCTGTGGCTTGTCTCCTGGGCCTGTCTCTAACAAACTGTCCTTTTTTTGTTTTCCTAGTGATCAGTCTGCACAGACAGCACTTCAGTGGATTAACAACTGTGTTAACATGTTAACATCTGTGGCTGAAAGTCTCAGAGAATCACTGTCATCACACGTTGGTGCTTCGACTGGTTGTTTGTCTGCTGTTTGCTGTCATCTCACTGAAGTCTTTTGATAGGCTTCACTCCGATGCCAAACTAATTGATGTGAAAGTAAAAAGTGGCTATGTTACTACCCAATGTTACCACTGTAAAACACTAGTGATGGGTGCTTTTGAAGCACTGCTTCGTGAAGCTTCGAAACCTTTGCGAATCATTTGTTTCAAAACAGTGCTTCGTAGCACGTATCAAACTGCCAAAGTCACGTGATTTCAGTAAACGAGGCTTTGTTACGTCATAACTGTTTTGAAACATTTCGAAATCTCAATGGTTGCAGTTGGGGGGGGGGGGGGGGCGGGGGGGGGGGGGCGAGGCTCTCTGTGAACCGCGAGTCATGCAATTTTATTGAGATCGCCCCTCAGCGGCGAACCATTGAACCATCATCTATGATTTTCACCTGATCTCAGATCAGTTTGATCGATTTGTAGACATTTTTAATGAGACATCTGTGTAATTAAAAGGATGCGTAGTAGTTAATAGTCTCTACTGGCCTGTTTATACAAGCTCTCTATAAAACAAACAAAACAAGCCCTGCAAATTAACAATATTTTAAGAACCACATATTACACAGACACTTCATATTTAAAGGTATTTTATTAAGGCATTGTACTTTAATAAAACATTTGCAATGGTTTGTAAAAATTTATTTGTAAATGTTGTATGGCTGTTTTTGGCCCTGAGGTTTTGTTGTGTTACACAAGTTTTGTGCATCAACAGTGTATGACTTGTATATTATTTATTCATTATTAATTTGTAATTAGAGGGAATTAATGATTATTAATTTATTCAGGTTTTGCTAGAACTCGGGTCTGAAGGTCCCAAATCCACCTGATCAAACCATTCCAAATTTGCTAGTTTTACTTCAAATCCAGGTCGTCCAGCGAGCCAGTGATTCTTAATATCTTTTAACAAATTTAATATGTGTTTACTTGGCCACAGTCCACACAATGAGGTAATAATTATAATTAGGCTATGAGTTAAGGTAGCAAGCAAGGATCGTTTTGGCATAGGTTTAACCTTAAAATTATCTGAGCCAAGACATTCTTCTGTATGTATGAAACATGAATTTTATTGGCTAATCTCGATTACATAAAAACCAACTAAACAACATACAATGACCACAAAGATTCAAGGAAATTAGTTGACGGGGTTGCATGAAGTTTTCAAAGTCCTAACTCGTTTAACGAGTGGTTTAAAGTCAGCCTAGGAGAACACCAAGCAGAGAATCAGTCTTAATTTTACTGCTTAAATTAATTCTACACCAGGTCAGCTGAGTGGAAGATTTTGTTCGTTACTTGCGTTCTTTGGCTTGACAGCTGAAAGCAGAGGTGATTCAGTCGCTGTATCGGACTTCTTGGATGTCTGTTGAGGGGAATTCCTTCGCTTATTGGCTGTTGATCTGACGTTGGAATGACGTATGGATGAAGTCCTTTCGGGGACCCCTCTCGGAGTCCTTGGTTGCTGGTTTAACACAGAGGCTGGAGCAGTTAGTTGAAAGACTTTCAGTTCCCTGAAGATCGCGAAGTCTCACTGAAATATCTGAGTTCTTAGATGTTCTTGCTATGGCTGTGTTACGGCGCGGCGCTTGTTCGCGCTCACCAAGGTGCAAGAGTATTTTGGTGAGGGTTAGACGAGCCCCCAGCAGAAGACACTCTAAGCCAGAGGGTTTGTGCTCATTTTTAAGCGGCTGACTTGTGGTCCAGCCCAAGGTCGCTTGTCCAAAGATGGTGGCGCGGGGTTTGTCCCGCCCGGTGTGGTTTGTGTTTGGGAGAGGTATTTCTCTCTGCAAGTTTTAAATCATCTTCTGATAAACCAGGTTATCATCCGAGAAGAATGGATACAACATATAACTTTTCCCCCCAGCACAAGTTACTAATACATGACCATTTTTACAAGGCCCCCAAAACTTCAGTATCTAGAACTATCAGTTAATCGTAATTAACTAAAAAGAAATAGTTTATAAAGGCAACGATTAAGATTATCGTGGTGTCCAATAAACACCTCCACACATATTTAGCATAAAACTATATTTGTGACTATCGTTCTGCTCCAATGATTTCAGGGATTTTTAATGATGTTGATTCTGAATTGCTGTCGTACATCACTGTGTCTTTCTACTCAAAAGGAAGTAAGGTGTGGTATGCGCGGGAAGTGGTGGTCGAAAAGTCATGGGATAGTCATGTGCGTCCGCTGTACTCCTGTGTTTGCGTGTGCCTGCCCGTCATTTAGTCATTTTCCTGTTCTCATGATAACGGGTCCATACATCCATGAGAACGTGGCATCCATATGTCGTGAAAGGCTTTTCAGCTCTGGTACAAAAAGTCTCTGTGGTATCTCTTGATTAGATTAATCCAGACCTCATGATCGCTGATAGGGGCATATCAGTGTCCGTACATGATAGAAATCCCTACATATATCCCCCTTTTGCACGGTGAGGTTCCCATTGCGAACGTCGGCAGGCACTGGAACAAGAGGCAGAGAGAAAAGACACACAAGACACAAACAACATCTCCAACACTGACTGAATCCTGGTGCGGGACTTGGGTAATTTGGGAATGATCAGGTTAAAAAAATTGAGCAAGACGAGCCGTACAATTATTTAGTTATTATTGTATCATGTTGAGTCTTTGATTGCTCTACTTATCCCGAGGTTCGACCGAGGCGGTATGGGCGTAATCTCAATCAGGTTTGTGAGGTCTCGGTTCAGGTTCAGATTTCTTGTGTGTTTTATCGACCGGCGGAACATGCGCGGGAAGCCGGCCGTGCATTTGTTTAAGACTCACTTGAACGGCGTTCAAGACGATTGTGGAGGAGGAAGGCAAGTGTCAGAGCCACAACATATCCTACAATAGTAGAAACACAAAACGCTGTGTCAGCGGCAGACCAATACCGAATGATTGGCGCGCCAGCGTTCGGAAGGCGAGCGATAGCTTCTAAAGATGTATCAACAGGAGTCAAATCAATAAGTCCTTCCTCCTTGATCCTTTCTTCCAATCTGGATCGAGGACGAAGGAAGGCTGTTTGAAAAAGGGTGAGATTTCGAGTTCAGCCTGATACTCGTCATCGGTAAGGTGATACAATGCTAAATCATCAAAATGGAGGATCGAACCCTTAGGGACATTGATCCATAAAGTCTGGTTGGGCAGTATAATGCGCATGGCAGTGTCGTGTTGATCATAGGTGAGGGTAGCCATACGCGCTGGGTTGTTGACTAGCCATCGGTTTCAACGATTTACAACAAAAAAAACATTTTGGTGAAAGGAGTCAATCCTAGTTTCAGGACCTGAATTTAAAGTTGAGTTAAGGGAGTTCCCTGATGAGGGGACTAGAGGGGAAAGGAAATTGTAGTGAGAGAGAGGGAAAGAGGAGAGAGAGAAAAAAAAAAAATGAAAATAGAAATTTAAAACATATAGCTATACAGAAAAACACAAAGAGGAAAAAAAAACAAACAAACAGACACACGGACACTGAATGAGGTGAGACAGCAAACGAGTGTCACGGGTGTGGAGTACCTCCTCTCTACTAGAGGTTGGTCCTAGCAGTGCGGTGGAGGAGAGTATGTAGGCGTTGTGTTTAAGAAAGATAGCTATGTGTCTTCCTAAAATGACAGAAGATTGTCGGTCTGTGTCAGTTTATGAGATTGTCGGTCTGTGTCAGTTGATCTTCCCCCTTTTCCTGTCAGTTGGAGCCCTGGTGCCTCTTTATCTGGTTTCGATGGACCCATCGAAGGACTGGCTCGCTGCGCCCTTGTCCGATTTTGATTCGATAGGCAACAGGTGAGAGCTTGTCCACAATCTCATGGGGTCCTGTCCAGTGAGGTAGGAATTTCTTTGACAGGCGATGGGGAGCGTTCTGCCTTGGTTGGGCGAAGCTGTAGTACCATACTTTGTCTCCGACATTAAGTTCCTGGTGAGAAGCCTTTTGGTCATAGTAGGCTTTTCGAAACTTCCGCACTTCTTTGGAGGTGTTGTTGCGCGAAGGTGAAAGTTGTACTCAGGTGTTGATGCAACTCTTCCAGATATTGATGAGTGGTATAGGCGGTAACAAGGTTCAGGTCACCAGGTTGGTACAGCATGTGTAACGTAGTGTCATTTGTCGCCCCGTCATCATCTCAAACGGGGGTACTCCAGTAGACCGGTGAGGGGTGGCCCTGACGGCCATCAATACCAGAGGAAGCTTAATATCCCAATCATTTTGATAGGCGGACACATACATCTTCAACATGCTGACCACTGNCATGGAGGTGGGCTACTGTACTCACCCCATAACATGAGCTTGAGCTTGAAACTCGCACAGGGGCCCTCGGAGGATAACAGCCACCTTCGGAGACCGGACATTGGAAAGTTCCAGTCTATTAAGCCAGGAGTCCCACGGAGAGACTCATTTGGGGCTGGGAGAATGAGAACGCCGCACAGGAGAGGGGCAGTGAAATGGATCCGTCCAGACTGCTAATGCTAGAGGTGGACAAAAGCAGCTAACCGGGTGCGAGGACACATGGTTTGAATTTGGTCCCGTGTCGTAACAGGAGGAGAGAGCCGACTGGCAGCAGAAACCCTCCGACGCTCGTTTCCTACTTCTGGAGAAAGACGATCCTTCCCTGCAAAGACTACTGTAGCGTTTCCCTATCCCTCCCCATCTCCTGAGTCCGCCGCTCAAGATTATATCCAATCGGCTCGTCATCAGGGTGAAACAGAGCGGCCTTTGAGTGTCTGAAGAGGGACTGAGTGAAGACATTCGGGCTCCATCTCGCAGCCCCGGCCATCAGCTCGGGTGACAAGCACATCAGGGCTTTTCCTTTCTTCAGGAAGCACAACGCGACGTCAGGGTGGACCCACTGTGGCAAGGGCAGAAACAGAAGGGATACATTACTAACCTTTCTAGAAATTGAATCTGGCAGAGTGAAAAGCAAAGTCATATACGTTTGGGTAAATAGCAGATCTGTTGTGGAGAGATAGAGCAATGGTCAAACATCTCAATCGACATTCAATGAACTTTAGAAATATTTCAAATGTAACAAATTTTATGCAATACCAGCTTGAAAGCTGCAGCGACTGAAGCTGGTAGCCTAAGACAGTGGTTCCTAAGGCCTCCACAGCAGTGCACATTTTGCATGTCTTAGTAATCAAACACACCTGATTCAGCTGGGAAACACTGGCCTAAGAGCTACACTTGGAACTTGTCCAGTCCTGCTCCTGGAAGGCCAACATCCTGCACAGTTTAGCTTCAACTCGTCCTCCCACAGCACACTGCCAGGAATTTCTAGTTAGTATGCCAGTAAGACTCGAGTAGCTGGTCCAGGGGTGTTGAGTTAGGTGGGGACGACACTCTTAGGACAGGGCTCTTCAGGAACGCAGGAGCTGACGACCTGCAACTAGAAGCACTTTCAGGCTGATTGCTGTGGGGGGGGGTCCGTGTAACACTTTTATGCGGGTACAGTAAAAGACAGACAGGAAAATTACCAGAGAGAACAGGACTGAGGAAATGTGTTTTGCCTACACGTCCCATGACTTAATAGTTGGAGTCACCGCACTACATGCCAGACCAGATTGGGCAAGTCCAGTCCTGAGGGCCACTGTCTTGCAGAGTTTAGCTCAACTTGCCTCAACACACCTGCCTAGGAGTTACTACGCCGAGTAAGATCTTGATTAGCTGTTCAGGTGTGTTTATTTAAGGTTTGAGCTAAACTCCGCAGACAGTGGCCTTCCAGGAACAGGACTGGACACCCCTGATTTAACTTAATTTAATTTCGGTCCTTTTAATTAACCATTTTAGTGAAGGTTCGTAGCACGACAGACAGGAAAATGAGGTGCAGTATAGAACAGATTGAGAAATGTCTTCAGTCATTGCGCCATGACTTAATATGTTTGGAGCAACATGTAACTCCAGACAAGATGGGCAACTTCGGTCCTGGAGGGCCGCTGTCCTGCAGAGTTTGGCTTCATCCTCAATCAAGAACACCTGTCTTCAGTCTTCATGATTGTTAAAAAATTACAGGCAGGTGTGTTCAATTAGGGATACAGTTAAACTCTGCAGGACAGTTGCCCTCCAGAACTGGAGATGCCCATCCCTGCGCTATACCATGACAAGAGCTCAGCTGAGACCTCAAAGCTCAGATGAGTTTTAGAGCTGTTGGAATTACCGCAATTACCTGACTCAAATATTTTGTTTCATGCACATGATGCAAAAATAATCTTATATTACTAAGACTTCACCAGTAGAAAGATTATGAGCAATATCAAAGACTACGGATGAGACCACTGCCATTTTTGTTTTAGTTCTTGCAGGAGAGAGGAGGAGGAGCTTCCATAAAATTGGCAGCAAGGTGAGGTGGTCATGGAGTTCAAATGAAGCATTACGCAGCGGGTGGCTGAGGAATGCACTAGTTAAACTCACACAGCATACAGTAGAGAGTTACATACCCATGAAATGTTAGGAACCTACACACATGAACACATTTGAGTACTTCTGCTCAGCATCAGTGCCAAGTCAAACCCATTCCTGGCCCGGTCCTAAACCAGGCTGAACTGGATCCTGGCACAGCAGAACCTTCATCCTCATCTCAGTTACACTATCTCTGTATGTGCTTTGTGTGTTGAACAAGACGCAGCATGCTCATTCTGCCTATGGAGGTGTGGAGAGATTAACTTTATTTTGAATTCCTTCCTCTTAATATAGCAATTACCCCCCTCGCCCCAACTCACCGCAGCACCGGGCCTGTTCCCAACACTCTGAATATTTGTTTTGTACACAGAAAGCATTTCATGCTTACTCTCCAAAAATCCTAAACTTCAGAACAGCATGGCTCTACTCATTTCTGACTGCTGCAAAAAACTCAAGCCATTTCCAGAGTACAGCATAAGAATGTGCTCCAATCTAGTTTTCAGCCATAAATCATTACGTCTCAAGTATTTCTTCCTTGTTGTGATTCACTTCTACTGAAGTTTGGATCTAGATCAAATCAGCACAGCTCAGGTTTGACCTTTAAGTCGTCATGTGAGAGTCACAGAGATCACTTGATAGAAACTCAACATGCGAAAAGAAATGTTTGTTTGTTGTATTTCTCAAAATATCTTGACGTTATGAGCGGGAGTCAGGGCTGGAGTGGAGCCCGTTCTCAGCCCAGGAGTTTAATACCCAAGGACAGCTCCAGTTACACATCCACCCCACCTCCTCCCATTTTTTTGGGGTGGTGAAAGAGCTTGGACAAATGAAGATGATCCTGTTATATATATTACCCATAAGTCTCAGCAACAACATAAAGATACATAACAAATGATTATGCACTCAAAAATATGAATAGGCAAACTGCACAAATACTGTAAATCCAAATTAAAAGTCAAATTCATATGACATACTTTATAATATATCGATGAAATGATAACGAAGTATCTTTTTGCGTTTGGGTGTACGAACAACGATTGACACTGTCTCTCATCGAAAATAAACCAGACACTTGGTCTTGCCATGTCCTGAGCGGCACTGGCGGCCCAATTTATGAGTGACCTGCCGGGAATTCTCCTGATTCTCCTAATTAGCCATTAGGGAGTAAAGGCCGACATAATTTTCTTATTTTTGGCTGAACTATCCCTTGAAATCATTTTAGTATAGAGCCCCACACGACATGCAGAAAAAATAGCCTATATATGTTGTGGCCACAAATTAATAATTTGATCCCATGACTTATTAATTTGTGTCCATGTTTTATTAATCTGTTCCCTTATTTTAGTTAAATTGTGGCCAAGTTGTACTTATCCGTTCCCTTGTTTTAATTTATTTGAATCAGTGGCCATGTCATGTGTGAGGCTCCATATTTTAGCACTCCACTCTACATACTATATGCCGAGTCCCAGCCTGAACGATAAATTATTGAGTTTCTTGGGAGAGGAAGTTATTCTGATTCCCGGTTTTGTTTTTATAAATTTGCATGCTTGACCCCAAGTCTTCTCCAGCGCTATGTCAAATTGTAGAGCACATTAATGAAAGTCCAAGTAAAAGCCACTTCGGTTTACCTTCCTGTCAACTGGATAAAAATATCTCTTAGAAGAGATGTGAAGGGAGCGCGAGTCTCTGCGAATGCTCCAACACAAACCCGGTGTTATCTGGCACTATCGAGGTACTGATCCCTCGGGTCGGCCGCAGGAAGAACCCCGTAGCAGCGATGCTGAACTTCCTCTAGCACTGACCTCAACTGAGACACAACTCAACACAATAGCTGTTTTCACATTCATCAATGCACTTTTTAATATTAACTCAATACAAAGTGTATAAAAGCATAATTTTGGTGACATCTATAAAAAGCAAACAGCATTAAAAAATGACACCGCCCACAGTCTCTCGAGCAAGGCGGGTGAGAAGTTGAAGCTTGTGAATGTCCTGATTTACAGGTGTGCTCCATATCAGCTTACTGATTTTGTTGTGCGCACATTAGTTGTAATGCAAGATGTAAAATGTTCAGACGCATGGCAGTGATCTAGACTTTGTAACTGAATGCGTTTCCTCTTCCACAGTGAGAGCGCACTAATTTTCAAGCTCGGAGACAGAAAAAAAAGGCACAGGACTTTTTTTGAAAGCTTCTAACTGTGATGTTTACTGTGCTTACTGTAAGTATCTCAGATTTTAACTAATTGTATTTTACGTTTGAACTGCTGCAGTCCCACTTTTTTGTCTTCCCCTCTCATCTTTTCGTTACTCTCAGAAGAGTTGCTCGTCACAAACACTAAACAATAGCGTCATTAAGCAGTGCGGCCGCAGAGACACGTAATTAGGTTAAAACAAAGTGGAAACTCCAGTTTCAGGGAAAGTCCAGAGTTGCTGGTTGGTGCGACTGTCAAACGAAAACCGAGCTGCATCCAGATTTGACAGATTGGTACAGATGGGGTAATTCAACACAGTTTTTTGTCCATGCTTTCCATGTGCACATATCATATTCAGAAGTGCAAGCATCAGAAGACCCTTTCCGTTCACAACAATGACACAACTGTTCTCAAGGCTTTATGTAATACAAAGGCCTCTACAGGGGGTGCGGGGAAAAGCACTTTAATGTGCCATTGCCTTTCTCTCCCTTCCAGCGTAGAGAACACGCACTTACTGCACATCTTGACTCACCGCCGCACACAGAACACACTTCATGAGAAGAGAATATAAAAACCAGTACTGCTCACGATGCCATCCCACTGGGGTGCGTTTCCCAAAAGCATCGTTAGCTAACTTTGGTTGTTAGTTCCATTGAAACAGATCCAGCACGACAAGCATGAAAGTTTTACCATTCAGTTACGAATTAGCAAAGCTAAATCAATCTACATGTTAGCACAGCAGTGTAAACGGGAAAAACACCGAATCAGCCAACACAAGAGATACTGGCTGAGAAACAAACACGCTTTATTAGAGACATCGAGAGTGTTTAATGTCAAAATACATCAAACTGTAAATCAAATGAAGAAGGGCGACCCGGGACTCTTTATTCTTCACGCATTTGTGCAGCAGATGTCTCCAGCACAGCCCAACAGCAAGATGGATCACATGTATTTATGACAGTTCACACATGGATGGAAACAAACAGCCGGCCTCTGGGAGAAAAAAGAACACGTAACTGAGACCTCAGCGTGGAAACAGTTTGCAGGAAGGATCTGTGCCTTTAAGTCACACTGTGACTGCTGAAGTTGAGTCATGATGATATATTGAATATATTGTTATATTGGATTTCATGGTATATCAAAAATGGATTAATTGAAATAGTGCATATGACAAACTGGACCATAAGCCTGCTAATGCAAAATTTACAGAAATCCAGAGAAAAGACTACAAATATCCAGCAGGCAAAGATTAAAGATGATTATGCTTAATAAATCTGAAAAAGGTCATATAAGGTTGCTTTTGATTCATTAATGTTTCTGAAAGAAGTCTCTTCTGCTCACCAAGGCTGCATTTACTTAATGAAAAATAGAATAAAAACAGTAATATTGTGAAATATTATTACAATTTTAAACAGCTGCTTTCTATGTGAATCTCTGTTAAACTGTAATTTATTTCTCTGTATTTTCAGCATCATTCCTGCAGTCTTCAGTGTCACATGATCTTCAGAAATCATTCGAATATGCTGATTTGCTGCTCGAGAAACATTTCTCATGATTATTAATGTTGAAAATAGCTGTGTTGTCCAATGCTTTTTTGTGGAAACGGTGATGCATTTTATTTTTCAGGATTCACAGATGAATAGAAAGTTATTAGAATTTTTTTTAACTACTGTATCTAACAACAATCATTCAAATACTGCTTCATTCAACTGCATTTAATAAAAAAAAGCTACAAACTAAACACAAATGCACTAAAAATGACGCACACTTTTCCCAGCATGTTTGGCTGTAGAGGGCTACTAAAGTCATCCATGCACATATTTCATGTTAATATAGTTCTAGGATTAATATTACCAATGTGCCACTCATTCACAGAGCACATTTACAAACACCGTCAGTCGATACTCTGCTCTGCTGACACTGCAGAAAGACTGCTATTGTTACCTTTTAGCACCAGAGTACTAGTGTGTTTGACATTCTTAAGAGCAACTGCTCAAACACCAGTGCATTTGATCTCAGTAAGTGTTCATTTGTTGTAATAGCCAGGCTCCCACATGGAAATAAAGCCAAGCATCATGCCTGTCTGCTTGGATAGGCACACTTCAGAGGGAAACATTCATCTCAATCTTCTCCGGACAGTGTGCACTGTTTCTACGCTCGAGGAGGAGGCCAGAGATTAGAAAATGCACATATCATTGCATAAATTGCATGAAACATCAGAAAATGCTGTGCATTTAAATATGGTCAACAATGAATCCGTTTGATTGATCCCTGATTAATGAGTTGAACACATGCAGGAGATAGTAAGGCGCAGGATGAACTCAGAAAAGAAAAGTCCATGCACACAGTTGTTTGCATGCAGTGAATGCTTGTACTCTCCCAGAGTTTGACCCTGATTTACAGTCCCTGAGATACAGCGTCTCATCTGACCCTCTGCTGCTGAGCAATACGAGAGATACGCTGATGGCTTTACGCTTGTGTCTCAAAGTGCCGCTCTTGCGGCTTCGCTTTTATGTCGAGGCCAAATGTGTCATTTTACGATAGCTAGACTAAACCACTGGGAATTTACCGTCTACAATATTAAACCAGGTTTGAAGCGGCAGATGTAAGACAGATGACTTGTGATAACCTGCGAGACACAAACACAACGGCCTGTTTTCAGAGCTAAAATTGTACCGTGATGTCAGTGCTGTATGAAATTCACCCAACCGTAAAGATCCCTGGATGGAGATTAACTCGAGCAAAAGTCAAAGGGGTAGTTCACACAAAAAGGATCATTCTGTCATCATTACCTCACCCTCGAGTCATTCCAAACCCATTAAGACCTTGGTTAATCTGCTATATTTATATTGAAGTCCAGGTAACCAAAACTTTCAAACTTGCATCTTAAAACAAATCCACATCAACGGAGTGGTTTAATCCAAGCGATACAATCATTATATGCTGAACCGATTTAATTTAGGCTTTTATTCACATAAAAACACTGATCAACACACATTTGGTAACAGAAGCTCATGATACAAGCTTCCACATTTCCCATATGTGATTCATCTATGTTTGTGTGTTTTATATATATATCGTATATTATATATATATAGTAAAGAGCCTCTATAAAGGATATATAGATTAGTATGTGTTCAAATGGATTCATTATGCAACACATTTATAAGGTTTCCTGGACTTGGAGAGACAAGCCTAAAGTAGCTCACGAGGAAATGAAATTCAATAATAAAGTAACTGTTTTCCACAACACAGTGCAATAAACAGAAAAATGCCTTGATGATGCACCCAGGTGTACAGTAAGTGATGTCCTAAATGTGGTTAAGCTGTAGGCTTGATGTGAACAACACTTCAAATCAGGTGCGCTATTAATTTTTTAAGTGATCTGACCTGTAATGTTTGCCTAACGATGCCATCGCTTTCATAATAGAGCGTGTGTGTAGAATAGTTCTCCGGTACCCACGAATGATTGCCACAACTGCAGATCTCAGTGAGTCGGTTACCCACAGAGCTTCATTGATGAAGATACATGCAATAACTGAAACTTAACTGGTATTTAAATATAACTATGGATTTTTTCTTATAAAAACGCATTGGATTGTTCGGAGGGCTTTATTCACCCCAAGCAGTGTGGAGCACTTTTTATGATAGATGGATGCGCTTTATTGGACTTCTATTGAACTGTTGAACAGAAATACCCGCCCATGCCATTATAAAGCTTGAAAGAACCAGGACAATTTTTAATATAACTCCGAATGGATCCATCTGAAAGAAGAAAGTCACATACACCTATATAGCTTGAGGGTGCGTAAGAATCAGGGGGCTAACTTTCTTTTTGGGTGTAAACTACCCTTAAAAAACGCAGTGATACCAAAACACCACATCAAACATCTAGTTTACTAACGTCCCAAAAAAGGCCCCAAGGCTTTTCTAATCTGCGTCAGAGGTTTCAAATTTATGCGTGTTTGTGCAGCTGACCAGTGGAGCATCACAGACAGATCTGTTGATTTCTTAAACGCAACAGCCAATCAGAATCCAGTCAGAATCCAAAATCTCAAATCACTGGAGTTTAGTTCAGTGCTGTTATACAAGCTCACGAATCCTCTCATTTACAACAAGCGAAGTGCAGACGCAATGTAAACCAGTGATTCAGTGACAAGCTTTGCACTGTGTGTGAGTGTGTGTGTGTGTTATGTTGTCCGTGTGATGCTGTGTGTGTGTGAGTATCAACCTATTAAAACTGCACCTGCGGTCAGAACAAGAATTAAGAAACTCCTGCCACCCGAATCACACTGCCAGATGTGCTGTGCTCCACGTCACCCACAGAAACTCTCCCAAAGTGATGTATACAATGAACAAAACCTTGATTTCTCTCACAAGTACAAAATGATGTTTAAATACATAAAGAAAGTTCTCTTATGGGTAGTCTGTACCAGGGATGGGCAATAACATTTTTCAGCCTTTTGATGGACAAACTGTATTAGTGCCAGCAAAAATATCCTCTGATGAATACCCCCCCAGGGAAAATATCTGATGTTTATTTGAACAGGCGAACCGGGTGTATAGTCATTACACGGTTAGCTTAAAATGTTTTCATCCAAATGTCCCTTTGACGTAAAAGCAGGAGACATAATTAAAAGAGTTTAATGGTCAGTGTCTGGGACAGATATCAGGTCAAAGATATAACAGTGATGGCCCTATGTAGTGATATGGAGACAAAGTCCTTAAACATAGTCTAACAGGATGGAGAGGACAAACATGCCTACATGAGCTTTGACCGACAGGTACACCATAACCCCCCAACATCCTCAAAACTACACCACACCCAACAAACACACAGCACCACACATAACACATGCGCTAACAGCTTGTCTGCAGAAGCTTCACTCACATGTAACAAAAGCACTGAACGCTGAATATTGTCTGTTTTTGCCCGCCCCTGAGAACCAAGATGTCCACCTAGAGGACGAGTGAGAAGCACTACACGAGGAAGCGAAGTCAGTAAGTGGCGGACCGTATAGTATTTGCCTTCCAGGATATTGATAACGCTTGTTGGTTGAGAGACTAAAACTCGCTGGCCCACAAAAGATACGGGCAGGGACGTCCAGGCAAAGATCGGACCTGTCCCCTGAATCGGACTTCGGGGCCCTGTGCGTCTGTTGGCGTGTCATTGCATAAAAATACACTACCAAACGACTTCAACAACATCACAAAGACAACAAGAAAACTCGATACAAACATCAAAAAAACACACACACACTCAAAAACACACAAAAATAAAACATTAAATCATAAAAAACAACTACAGAAATCAAAAAACTAAAAGCAAACACACAGACACACACACACACACAAATACACACTCAAAAACACACACACACACACACACAACAGACACACACAACAGACACACACTATAAAAAAATAACACACAAACACACACTCAAAAAAAAAATCACAGCAGCTCATCACCGGATCAAAAAACAACACACAACAGCACAAACACAGCACACACAAAACTCAAATACACAAAACAATAAGCACACAGCCCACCACAACAAAGACAACACAACACGTCACAAAAAAACACACAAGAACTCAAGCAACTTCCACAAAACACACACACAAACACACTCAAAAAGAACAAGAAAAACACAACACACATCACAAAACACAACACAAAAAACACTCATCACACTCAAAAACAAGATAACAATCAAATGACACATCAGCGCACACTAAAAACAAACACAACAACCCCCCCCCCCCCAAAAACACACACTCAAAAACACACACGCACACACACACACAATCAAAAAACCACAAACAACGCTAGCAAAAACACACACACACACTCAAAAACACACACACTCACACACTCAAAAACACACACACACACACACTCACACCGCTGAAAAACAACACACACACACACACACACACACACACACTCAAAAAACACACACACACACACCTCCCAAAAACAACACCACACACACACTCAAATAAAACACACACACACCACACACACACCCCACACACACACACAAAACACACACAAAACACACACAAAACACACACACACAAAAACACACACACACACACACCCAAAAACACCACCACCACACACTCAAAAACACAAACACACACACACCATCAAAAACCAACGCAAACACACACACACACTCACAACACTCCACTCAAAACAAAAAGACACACTCAAAAACACAACACAGCACAAATCACTCACACACTCAAAAACCCACACCACCCCCCAGCCTCAAAAACACACACACACACACACACATCACACAACACACACACTCAAAAAACACTCACACTCAAACAAACACACACACACTCAAACAAACACACACAAGCACAAACACAAACACTCACAAACACAAACACAAACACAAACAAACAAACACCACAGCTCAACACCCCCCCCCCACACAACCCCCCCCACACCACACACGCAACACTCAAAAGCACACACCATACACCACGACACTCCAAAAAAACACACACATCACACACCAAAAAACACTCACACTCCAAACAACACACAAAACAAACTCAAAAACACAAACACACACACACCCACACTCACACACAAACACAAAGCACCCTACACCACTCCACACTACAAACCCCCAACATCAAAAACACACCCACACCGACTCAAAAACACATCACACTCGCACAAAAACACTCACACTCAAAAACCAACACTACACCTCGCAAAAACCCACACACACACATCACTCAAAAGAACAACAACACACACACAACACTCCCCCACACACTCAAAAACTCACACACTCACACACCCACTCTCACACACACACAAACACACAAACACACACACACACGCCCACACAAACACGCCCGACAAACTCACACCACCACACCACACACACACCAACTCAACACACACTCTCACACACACACACCACACTCACTCAACACTCACACAACACTCACACACACACACAAACTCACACACACATCACAACCCCACCCCCACCAAAACACAACACACTACACCACACACAACTCTCGACGCCCACAACACCCACAACCTCCTTTCCACCCACCACCACAAAACCTCCACCACACCACAACTACCCCCCTCCTCATCACCACACCACACAAACTCACACCACACATCAAAACTCACACGCACACACACAAAGCCACAACACACCACAACACAACACCCGTGCAAAGATTTGCAAACACCAGACACTTCAGTCAATCGATGGGTTTCTCTTTACAATCCCTGCCAACACACCCCTGTGTACCACGCCACCACGCCCTTCCCCCACACCCACTATTCACCCAACACAATCCTGATTTGTTGAAACGCCAACCTTCATGGGCAAGCCGTCCTCACCCCCCAGTGACATGCTTCACGCACCCCCAATTTTTTTTATCCTCTTTCCACTTGTATGGCGCTCCGAGCTTCTTTTGGTATTTACTTACAATGGCCTCCTGAACAGAGCTCAGAGAAACTCGTATGATAGCCAGGATTAAAGTATCACTCTCACTGCTTCTGCACTTTGTAGATGAATGTGAAAAAGCGGTCCGGTTTACCTGAATCTAGCCAAAACTGTAAATCAGCCTGCATGAGCACAGATCACACTGACAATGTGAGAAACAGAGGACTCTTTTATAGTGCTGCTATTACTGTCACCCAATCATAATCCAGCCCACCTGCATGACGAGTGTGTCACTTCACAGAGATCTGGCCACGGACCAACTGAGAGTTTGGCATCGGCCGAGTTTCCGTGTCTTCTGGTTACACACACACAGCGAACCACGCCCGCCCCGCTCCAATCACAGAGAGCACCACACACAGACTCACACGAACGGAACCACACACACACAAGCACACACACAACATCCCAACACACATCACACCTCTCTCTCACCTCACACACACCACACTCACTCACCAACTCCCTGCACCTTCACACACACACAGCACAAAACTCTCTCTCTCTCACACCCACCACACCCTCCTCTCCCTCTCACACTCCCACACACACACACACACACACCCTCTCGCACACTCATCACATACACACACACACACTCTCGCTCACACTCACACACACACACTCTCTCACAAACAAACACACACACACACAACACTCTCTCTACACTCAAACACCACACTCTCTCTCACCTCACATCACACTCTCTATGCTCTCTCCACACCACACACACAACTCTCTTCTCTCACCACTCACACACACACACATACTTCTCTCTCCACCACGCACACACTCCTCCTCCCACACCACACACACACACATCACACACACACTCTCTCACAATCACACACACACACTCACACACACACACAGTTACACACACACTCTCTCTCACACACAACACTCTCACAAACATCTCTCTCTCTCACACTCACACACAACTCTCCGCACTCACACTCACACAGTACACACACACACACACACACTCTCTCTTTCTCTCTCTCACTCTCTCTCTCTCACACACAAACCACACACACACACACTCTCTCTCTCCTCCTCATCACACCCACAACCACACTCTCTCTCTTCACCCCCACACCACACACACACTCTCTCACACACACATTCTCTCTCTCTCACACTCTCTCACACACCCACACACACTCTCTCACACACACACAAACAAACACACACAAACACACACACACACACACACACACACACCTTCTCTCTCTCCCTCACACACACACACACATACACACACACACACACACACATTTACTCTCTCTCTCACACACACACACTCTCTTCTCCAAACACACACTCCTCTCTCTCTCCACACACACACCACAACACTCTCTCACACACCACAACACACACTCTCTTCAACCACACACAACACTCCCTTCACACACACAACATCACACAACACCCTATCACACAAACTCTCTCACAAACACACACACACACACATACACACATTCTCTCTCTCTCACACACACATTCTCTCTCTCTCTCTTTCACACACACTCTCTCTCACACACACCACACACACTCTCTCTCACATCACCACACACACACACACATCTCTCTCGCTCACACTCACAAACACACATCTCACACTCACTCACACCACACACACACACACACTCTCTCTCACTCTCTCTCTCACACACTCTCACACTCACACACACCACACACACACACACACTCTCTCTCAAACACACACACACACACACACTCTCTCTCTCACACACAACACACACACACACACAAACTCTCTCACACACACCCACACCCCTCTTCCACACCACACCACTCTCTATCACACAACGACACAAATACACACACACCCTTCTCCACACAGATCTCTCACACACACACACACACACACACACAGACACCTCTGCCCACACACACACACAGAATAAACACTCTCTCACACTCACACACTCTCTCTCACACACACACTCTCTCTCTCTCACACTCACACACACAGTCTCTCTCTCTCTCTCACCCACACTCTCTCTCTCTCACACTCACACACCCCCTCTCTCTCTCACACACACACACACCCACACAAACACACTCTCTCTATCACAAACACACACACACACTTTCTCTCACACACACACACACCTCTCTCCTCATGCACACACACACACACACACTCTAGCACACACACACACACACACACACACGCTCTCTCTCACACTCACACTCTCTCTCTCACACTCACACACACACACCTCTCACACTCACACACACACACACAACACACACTCTCATCTCAAGAGCAGAAGCTAACTTGCACTCTGCCGGACGTGCTTTTATACTTCCTGGCGCTCACGTCACCCCACTCGTGACGTCTCGCTGCTCCATTGGACTGATTTTACATGTGCTTCAGAACGCAGTCACGCAGGGGCGTTCCCAAAGAGAATCTCGACGCAGCTCGAGTTCCTGAAGGGGAACTGTAATAAAGGCAGAGAAAAGTCCGCACAGAAAAATTGAAAATGCCTGTCCTGGGGTTCCATGAATGATTATTGAGTGTCTCCAGAATCAATCCTTCAAATGCGGAGCTCAACCTAACACAACCTCATCTTCACACCTACTGTAACTTCAGAAATGCTGTTTCTGTGGACTCTGTCCTGAGTTTCTAACTCGATTATGGCATCCGTTGGGTCCAAGCTATAGGCATGGTGGCAGGTAATGGTTTTTCATATCCACTGACAGTGACACATTTTCTTTTTGACATGGTCATTTGTCAAACGGAGTATGATACTACCTCCTGGTTATTAATATTGAAGCAAAGAGACACTTGTGGCATTATACAAGACACAACACTGATTTACAATTGATTCACGTTATTACCATTAACCCTGAGATGCATACTTCGTTTTGGCCCAGGGCTGGGCAGTATGGCCAGAAATAGTGCTATTCTTCTCCGAATCATTTTATATCAACATTTATTACATTATTCATTTAATGGGGAAGGAACTGCATTCCACATGTTTGTTAGGCCTTAAGAATGAATGTAATTACAAAACTGAAGAACTGACAAAAATGTATAGCTTGAATACAATGTCACTTTGGATAAAAGTGTTTGCTAAATGCATAAATGCAAAATGTAAATTTGTTTGTTTACAAGAGTCCTTCACAGAGTATTCCTCTTTTAATTGAGGGCCCCATGAAACACAATTCTGTGCATTTTATTCTTTCTGAATTCTGATAACGTGATAAATGTGAAATCATAACCAAATGGGAGCTGGATCCAAATACAGAATAAACTACTTTTAATAAAGAAAAATCCAAAACCACACAAAAAACAGAATGCAAACAAAGATCAGAACTGAGGCCACCATCTAAACGCTAGAGACAACAACCAAGACTTAACAAAGTACAACGAAACACAGGGGCTATTTTTACAGGGGAGAATAAGGAAACAAGAAATACCCGAATATACAATCAATAAATTAATCAACAGAGAAATTACAACTAGGAAAGCAAATTGGAAACTAAGGAAACAAAACTTCAACGTGAAAGTCCAAAACAATAAGATAACATGGAATATGACCATTTAATAATCATAATAATAATAATAAAATATCAGCAAAAAAAGTGTCTAATAGAATTAATTCATAAAAAATTGACAGTTGAATCAAACTTTTAAAATGTAATGAAATTAGTAGTAGTAGTAGTATTTTGAGAAGGATATTTACATATACAATATATGACAATGTAACAGTAATATATTTCTGTCTTCATTTCTTTGCTAGATCAAACATTTATTTTTTGGCAGTTTGTCAATTAAATATACAATTGTAATATATTTCTGTCATATTTTCTTAGTTAAACCAAACTTTTATTTTTTGGCAGTTTTTAGTGAAGAAATTCTGTGTGTATCTGACCATTTCAGCTGATTATTTTATTAAATTAAATGGTGAAATGCTGGCGAAGCAGATCTGGAGATGAAGTTCATGCATTCGTGTCCTCATATAGTGAAAACTGAAAACACCACAAACGTCATTCACGCAGAGACATGAATAACATGCAGCATTTTTAGCGACACAACACACCTGATTGTCTAGATATAGATAAAATACTGAAAATAACACAAAAGCTTATTATCGATACTGAGTATTTTTCCCCAATAAATATCAATAATAATTTATCGCCCATCCATAATTAGGCCTCATGCCTTTTACAAGACAGACAAATCTGTGTTTCTTCACAGTTGTATTCAAGTATTTCCAGGCATTGATTAGCAGTGTGTTTATCCAATATGCAGCATGTGAGAAGCCTAGAGACAGTTTTTAACATCACATATTCACTGTGGTAAATGAAAAATTCCCACCAGTATCTAAAACACTTATTTAACCAGTTTGAGAAAGCACCGGATGGTGGAAAGGAGATGATCCCCATTATTTGTTGCCCACAACCCATCCCATCTTTCAGATAACTGGAATGGCTCACTGTTCATACAGTACGATCACACCCCATGAGAAGACGCAACAGAAGCAACATGGGTTTGGGAATAACTAGCCTCTGATTCCTCATCTGTAGAGATGAAACTTTAGTTTCTTTGTAGCGTTGCCATGCAACCTCTAATCCAGTAATGAGTAGGCTTGATTTAGGATGCCATAAAGACAGTGGTTAATTTTTCACAATTGCCTGGTCCCTCATTTGGGTAGATACAGTAAAAAATGTACTCATGTCATTATTTACTCACACTCATGTCTTTCTAACCCTGTATGATGTCTGTGGAACATAAAATAAGATATTTTGAAGAATGTTGGTAACCAAAGAGTTTTTGCTGAGCATTGACTTTTTTTCAAAATATCTTATTCTATGTTCAACAGAAGAAAGAAAGTCAGTTATGTTATGTTTCAGGTGATTGCCTCAAAAATATATTTAGAAACACTCATGACCAATGATATCAATTGCCATGGAGATGAGTGGAAATGCTAACGGATCGCTCTTTCCAAGTAATATAGACCTTCTTGGCTGGTCAGGGGCTAAATAGCAGACAAAGCTGCTTGTGTTTAGATAAAAATAGATTTCAAGTGACAAAACTATAAATGCCGGAGTGACAGAAATTGCTGTAATTTGTGAGTGGTTCAGAGAGAGAGAGAAAGCGAGTGGCCGTTTATCTGGCAGGAGATGTCAGCTATGCGTGAGATGTCACCCGGCTTTGGGTTCTCATCATTTCGCTCTGCCAGGATGTCTGATTGGAATTTAGCCCATTTTTGAAGAGAGCAACTTAATGAATGTGCCAGTTTTAGTTATGTTACATGCACAGTTCGATTCCCTCCTGGACTGTGATTCAGAAGCCTTATCTAACGCCGCTAATATATGACTGAGGTCAGCTTTGGGAGGGAAAAAAATGCATGAGACATTTTCGTCAATACCTAATAGAAAAACATGCTATGGTGCATATAGCAATAAGAGATGTATTGCCCCTAGGAGATATGTTAGTTAGACCCATGCTGAATTTTTCATGAAGAAAACAATAATCAATACACCTGCATTTTTCCAATAAATAATACATCTAAAATTACCAAAAACATCTTTAGATCACAAGTTTCTGGACATAAAAATTTCAACTGCTCACACAAATTCAGATTCTTAAATGAAGTCATGAGTTTGTTTGTGTTTTTAAGCAGCATACTTGGCCGATTTTAATTCCTCCTTTAATTTTACATTTGGAATGTAGTTGAAGTATATTACACAGCACACACTATAGGGTTTGTGTACAGAGAGACCAAAAGTAAAATTTCAACAACATCAAAATAACTTTTTTTTTAACGTCCAACTCCAGTATTTGTGGTATTGAGTTTTAGTTTGAAGGAGCCCACTTAATGCTGTATCTCAATGATAAAAAGAGATAATGAATACAGAAATTGGGCTAATTACAGCCTTATTTCCCACTGGTCAAAAACAGATATCAGTGCCAAGCTAATTACTTTAGAGAGGGGCATGAAATTACATGTTGTGTCTAATAAAAACAGTCTTAACTAAAAAGTGCAGGGCATGAAGAGGACACATTTGACATATCAGAAATGTCCTCACTGTAGCTGTAAGACATCAATAATTGAGATTCTTAGCTCATATCTTTCTAACGGAGGTATTAACAAAATGTTATCAATGATAAAGTTGGGCTAGTTTGATGAAAATGGGCTTTCGTGTCTTTTTTGAAATCTCCAATGCCTATTCATAATGGAATGAAAAAGCATAATTCTCCTTCATATGGTTTGTAACTATGAGGGTGAGTAAATGATGACTGAATTTTAATGTTTCATTGAACTATCCCTTTAAAGAAGAAGGACACAAAGGTTTTCCGAAAAGAAAAGAGACCTGCTCAAATTAGTCAAAGTGAGTCAAAAACAGACACAGATAGTCTGCAAGGCCTCATAAAAAATGCAGTAGAGTATTTTGGGATCTAAACACAATAGTGGCATGGGAAGGGCACAGACATTGTGACACAAAGATAACTTTGGACTGGACTGAAAAGTGAGACAGAAATAAGGGATTTATCATCTTCAGAACATTCCACTGCATTCCATGAGCTTTTCATATAGGAAAGCATGTGGATATCCTGCTATGATATGTGTATATGCAGGGCCGTTTCTAGGCATAGGCGAGCTAGGCGGTCGCCTAGGGCGCCACCAGCTGAAGGGGCGCCAATGAGCGCACATACTGGCACTTTTAGCAAGGTTGTGATAAAGAGTGGCATGGTCACCCTGAAATATGACTGCCGCCCCCACTGGATCCCCCAACATTATTGGGCTTAGAGTACTGTCAATCTGACGATGCCAGTATGCCACTAGATCAGAATTTTGTCCAAAAGGTGTGCGTTTTTTGCGCCAATGCATTGTTAAAGGATCAGCGTGTCATGTAATATTCCCATATAAACTTTAACATCCAATTAAAAAATATTTGTATAGTAAAATTCGCTAATTCACGAGATCAATACATCCTTTATTAGACCGCTTTGTCGAGTTAAATGCATCCTTACGGAGGTGTCGAAATGCTGAATCAATTCATTCACTTCCAACAGCGCTTAATGGGAGCAGCGTCATAGAGGGCAGAGCGTCACGTTATTTAAAGTTGACGTTAACGCGTTAACGAGTAGCAAATGATTAAGTAGCTGTATTGGTTACTTTTATGCCACTGATAAAGCTTTTATAAGTAGTTTGGCGTAACAAAGGGGTTTTATAGGTTTGAATGAAATAAAAATGCAATAACTGACACTTTAAATCAAAAGAAAACAAAAAAATTGAACAAAAAACAGATAAACAAAAAAGTAGCCATTGATAATATCAAAACAATATGTAGTAGTATAGTATATAAAGTATCCAAATCAAAATGTAATAAAAATAAATTTATGTGTGATTTATGTGTAAATTAAGTGCAATGTCTTAGCCACTAGGGATTGTTACATACAGGCATCTAGTGGCAACACAATGGTATTACAGATACTAAATTGTGCAAAATGTTTTTCTTAACAGTCAATTTACAAATAATGCATTCAGATTTGTGGAACTCAATGCACTGAATCTCCACAAATTATTGTCGTTACTATGACAACCAATTTGAATGTAACAAGCAACTGGTGTCTGAAAATAATGAATATATATAATTTTTTTTGGGGGGGGGGGGGCAATAGGGATTTCGCCTAGGGCGCCAAATTGGCTAGAAAAACAGCCAGGTGTATTGTGTATGCATTGAAATGTAAAAGGCTGGCTGGTGTCTGTCTCTGGTTCCTCTAATTTCAGGTGTGTTATGACCTTCAACCTCTCCTGTTACAGATGACGGGCTAACTGTCAAATGTCTGCCTTAAAATAAATCCGCATTTTTAGTTTCTTGCCCAGAAACCCTGTAACAAGTGTTACTAGCAGCATCAGCTTAATCAGTATTTTTAACTTGTTTTTCAGTACAAATATTTAAAATATATATTTTACTAAAGCAAAAAAAAAACTAAAAAATTTAAAGGGATTGTTCACCCAAAACTGAAAATTCTGTCATCATTTACTCACACTCATGTTGTTTCAAACCTATATGACTTTCTTTCTTCTGTGAAACATAAAAGAAGATTTTTTTGAAGAATGTTGGTAACCAAACAGTTTTGGTGACCACTGACTTCTTTTGAATGGGCAAATAAAAGCTTAGCATGTGATTTAACAGCAAAATGGCAGTAGAAAACAGGACAAGCTCTGACTTATTTTGATTTCTTCCTGATCTGCCATTACATGACTCATTACACACTCCACACAACTCCACACGTGGGCAGCCATCTTAAATTTGGAAACCTACGTCTGCATATTCATCTCTCCCCAGGAAATTTGGATGTTGTGTTGTCAGTGACCCATTGGTTTAGGATAAGTATGCCACATATGGGCTTGGACCCTAACATGCCTCATAGACTCAAAGCAAGGATGTATGGATTGCACATCCCACCACACTCTCAAAAATAAAGGCTCTTTATTGGCATCAGAGGTTCCATGAAGAACATCCATTTTAACATCCGTGGAACCTTTCCATTCCACAAATGGTTCTTTAGATTATTAAAATGTTCTTCATACTAAGAAAAAATGGTTCTTTTAAGAACTGTTCCCTGAAACTTCTTTGGGGAACCAAAATGGTCCTTCTATAGCATTGTTGCGACCCTTCTGGAGCCTTTTATTTTTAATAGTGCACATCATCAGACATTTCATATAATGAACAAAGACCACATGTCTTATTTTGTTTTTCAGATAACTGAGAAAAACATTAGATGACACTATTTCCTAAAGCTTTAGTCGACTCTCTCACTGACTAAGTGAAGAAAGCTTCGCTGCTTTGTGCCTGACAGGCTGATAAGACCTCAAACTCTAGCCTTACAAGCCTCAAGTTGTTTTTATTTTCCTGGTTTTCATTGCTAGTACTGTGCACTGTTCAGAGAAAAAATAAATAACAGAGTATTTGGTGAATATCCAGCCTGGTCTCATGTTTATACGTAGGTATAAATACGTAACATTTACAAGCACAAAACGTACATTTTTGTATGTTTTTATTAATGCTAAAACGTACAATTTAGACGTATTTCAACATTTAAAATGTACAAATCGCTACGTATTTTTAGCTAAAAAAACATACAAATATTTACGTATCTTTTATATCATTAAGATATTCGTATCAATGCATTTTTATCATTTTATCAATAAGCGATTTAGATTTTTAGACCCCTTAACCTACCTCAAAAAATAAACCTACCCATTTTACAGCGAATATGCATTTTTATAATTTTATTAATACACAATTTAGATTGTTAGACCCCTTAACCTACCCCCAAACCTTAACCTACCCATTTTATAGCGAATATAAAAGGATATAAAATGCAAATGACTGAAATATGCAGGAAAATAACCATGATAGTAACATTTCTTTTTATTATAGCATGAAAAATTATTTTCTCTAATCCCACTCCTACCTTTAAACCTAAACATAACTATTTCTGTACAGTATAAAGAAAAACATGAGAGACAGATAAATGCAATCACAATAATTTATTTGTTGCAAAAATGTCAAAAGCAGCACCAAATGTAATCCAAAAAATGATGCGTTGCACCCGCAGTCCTCTCTAGCAGAATACAGTAGGTTTGTGTGATCCAGAGCACAATTTATGTTGTTAATCGCTGAAAATATTATACAGATAATTTTCCCGATCCACTCCGTTAAAATCTTCTTGGGAAGGTGCGCTGTTGCATAATGAAAAAACAAGAGGGTGGGTTGTTCTTGAACGATTCGTTCATTTTGAAAGAATCTTTAATGTGACTCGGGAGGAACGAGTCGTTTCGGGGAGTGATTCATTCAATCGCGCATCCGCAACATCCTATAGGTTCTGTACTGGAATTAGTCAAGTAGTTCACCTGTTTCGAGTCTTCGGGGTTTTTGAGTCATTTGTTCATCACGTGACAGCCCCATAAGCTTAACCAATGCAGTCTGAGCCGGAAAGAGAATTGAGTAATTAATCTCTCGAGTCTTCGGGTTTGAGTCACTCGTTCATCACGTGACAGCCCCATAAACATAACCTATGCAGTCTGATCCGGAAAGAGAATTGATTAGTTCATCTCTCGAGTCTTCTGGTTTGAGTCATTCATTCATCACGTGATAGACCCATAATTTTAACCTATGCAGTCTGAGCCGGAAAGAGACTTAATAATAATAACCAACTCTTTATTTCCTTTGTTATACATTTATAAACTGTAAGAAGTAAAAAGCTACAATTTGAGACCAGAAACGCATCACGTAACAGTAAATAATAATTATAATAATGATGATAAAAATAATAATAATAACTATGCACCCGTTCGTAAGGAAGCTTGTAAATTAACTAATTTATCTATCCAATGCTGTCACATCATGTGACAAAAGAACGAATGATTCGAAAGACTCGATATCGAGCAGAACTAAATTCAATTTTCTTTCCGGCTCAGACTGCATTGGTTAAGTTTATGGGGCTGTCATGTGATGAACGAACGACTCAAACCCGAAGGCTTGTCAGATAAGAGGTGAGGTGAGTTAATCATAGACTGAAGACCCAGGTAAGCATTTAATTAATATTTTCTGTTTCTTATAGTAGTTTTGTATTGTTTGTAGTGTGATGAACGTTTGCGTAAGTAGTAGACGTGTTTGGGAAGTAACACGTAACATTTTAATTTTATTTTGCTAAAATGAACGAAATGACGCGAAAAAAGATTAGTTCATTTTGCTGAACAAGACTCAAATGTCCGAGTCGGTAAAATGATCCAAACTTCCTCCCCCCCCACCTTAAAACACACATCCAGAAAACACGGCTTGTAGCAATCTTGGACGATGCAGGCGCGAGCAATGAGCATTCGAGTAGCCTGCCGTAAAACTGTCGTCTGAAGCGGCAACATTTGAATTTGTAAAGAGCGCGTCGGTCAACGCGGGCTTTGCTGCTCACGGTCACTTGACTCGCTGCTCGGGATGGAGAAAAAGATTTGGGTCTGTTCTTCGCAGTCGTATATGGATTCGGAAGATTTGGATTACAAAACTGATAACATTGTTTCATTTCGTAATTATGTATCATATATATTCTTGGATGAGCTGCAAGCAGAAATCACACAACAAAGCGAAATGTTATCATTTCATAAGTAAACAATTTAATAATGCAATTAAATGCTAATTCATATGACAACTAAAAACTAATAAAATGAATGCTGCGATTTCAAATGTATAAAGGAGTTCATTTTTAGGTGTCGTCAATACGTCAATTTTGTACGTTTAAATGCTGAAAATACGTCAATATTGTACGTTTTAGTTCCTGTAAAAACGTAAGTAAATGTACATTTTATAGAACCACGTTACGTAAAATACATTCGAATTATCATGAGATCACGTTGGAATATCAATATGACTGTGAGCATTTCTTCTGCAATTATTTGGAAATCTTGAGCCTGTTTTGAGCCTTTGAGCCTGTCTCTTCCTTTTTTCATGGCCATTTTCGACATCTTGGTGCATTCCAGCAGAACAGTGTGTCCATTGCAGAGGCCTCATGGAAATAAACTTAACTTTCTGCTGTGTTTTGGAAGATGAGTTGATATGTAAGTCTCAGGACACAATTATTGTAAACAATCAGTATTTCCTAAATTATTTTACAAACAAATGCATTTTCAAATTCAGTTTCCGTTGGATTCTGCATGTACTGCCTCATTAGTATGGTACCGCTTCATGTGGTTATTATCCATAAATATTCAATACCCTTCCTCAGCCTCAAATTCAATAAATATTAATGGACAGAGATCGGCACAGCATTAGCCATTACCCACCTTCAAATATTCCCATAGTTATTAGTACTACTGTTTCCCACAGCAAATGGGTTCATATTGTACTGATGCAGCCTTGAGAGACAGTCAGACCAGGACTGGAAAAATGGGTAACAGCAGAAACATGTTATTTGATTTTCAATGAGCCACGCCACAGTGACCAGAGGGCATAACATGGGAATACAAAACGTATGCTACATGAAACTAATGGAGCAATCAAAATCATTGAAAACACTAAAACAACTGCCTTGTAGATTTATTTAAGAGTTTACAGTTTATTTGTATACGGATGCTGCTTATATTGATATTTTGTATATTATGTAAGTGTAAACTGAGTGTTCAAATACTTTTGGGGGACTCATCATTGACATGTTTCACTAAAAACAGTTTCACCTGATGGTGAACTCAGTTTAACAATTATATATATATTTTTATAAATGAATAAAAAATTCATAATACCTTTGTAAATCTAATGTTGTATTTGAAAGGAAGGCCATTAAAATTTATTTTGTATGCACTATTTTAGTGCAAAACCCTGCGATGGGATTTATAAATCACCATAAATCACCATCTGGTTTAAAGGAATAGATGACCTAAAAATGAAAATTTGCAGAAAATTCTCACCATCAGGACATCCAAGATGTGATGAGTTTAGTGCTCACCAATGGATCCTATGCAGTGAATGGGTGCCGTCAGAAAGAGAGTCCAAACAGCTGATAAAAACATCACAATAATCCACAAACAATCCTTCTTTTTTTTTTTTTTTGCTTGTAAAAGTTGCTTGATAAGTGAATATTTATCTCCTGATTCAGATGAGATGACTTTTTTTACTGGAAATAGCAATATTATTGATAGAGGACTCGTATTTTAGCCAGAAGCAAGAGTTTTAAAATAAAACATCTTGAAGGATTTGTTTCTAACAAACATGCAGCTTTTCACTTTACAAGATGTTAATTGATGGACTGGAGTAGTGTGGATTACTTGTGAATTATTGTGATGTTTTTATCAGCTGTTTGGACTCTCATTCTGACGGCACCCATTCACTGCATCTTGGATGGTCTCAGGGTGAGTAAATTCTAAGCCATTTTTTTTTATGTTTGGGTGAACTATTCATTTGTTGTGGTCACATTTACCATTGTTCTGCATATTTTCATGGATGAAATCCAGTCATTTCAAATCCAGAAATGTGTTTGAGGGCAAAACATTTCCCAACACAGATTTCACTTAAGTTCATCACACAGATTTGCCGCTCTGCTAGTTAGTGGTGTTGACTAAGGAGGAAAGCGTAAGCTTGTTTACACAGTAAACATTTAGTGAAGCGATGATAAAACAACGCAGACAGCATATGCAACTAAATGACAATAAACACAATTCCTAATAATAGCGTTTTTATGTTTGTTTCATAATGGAGTAAAATGTTCAACATAGTAAACAAACACAAACCACATTTAACCTGAAAAAGACTGAAAAAAGCTCAAAATCAGCATACATTAATAAACTCCTCAGTTAATCTGATCTGAACTGCCTCACTCCCTAAATGCTAAACATAGTAATAACCGGATTTTTTTCTCTCAGTAAACGCTTCAAACACTTGGTCCAAAAACTCATGAGCATGAAATGCCCTCCAGACTAAATTCTGCCACTGAAGAATGTAGACCAATAAAAAAGTGGACCCATTTCTTACAGCGGTGCCATAAAATCCAGATTGGACTGACCCACTTCAGAAGTGTACATCACCACTGGGCTTACATTTTGACAGAGAGGAAGTGGTCTGACAGCCACTCAATGACATGGTTTTTAAGTTGAAAGGAAATCGAATTGACATTCTTTGAAATTTCATATCTTAATATGCTATTTTTTCTGATGATGCTGTTTTGTTTACAAAGTCTGCATTGATTTAGACTTTGAATGTCCTTCTGTCATTCTAACTGTGCTGTTCAAACACAAATGATATGAAGAATGATTTTCATGCTGTTTATGACGGCTCTGCACTTGCATAACAATAACAGCTCTTGTAGGGTGCCATTATGCTACCAGAATACATTTGGACAAGTACTGGAAGCTATAGAACATGTACAAACCAACAATCCACATTTGAAAAACACTGCAAAAAATATGCCTACAGCTACTATTCAATATATGACTATAGATTCTCCCTCCCTCTCTCTCTCTCTCTCTCTAGTCTATATAAATTTTTTAGGAATGACAGAATTGAAATGCCCTACACTCAACTTCTTGTCTTCCCTAGATGAACACTGAAATATGACATACAAACTATTCTCAGAAAAATATTTTTGTAAAAAAAAAAAAAAAGTTTTGCTAAGATTAATATGACTTAAACATTTAACTCTGAGGTACACTTACAATGTACACTAATTATGTTTTGTGTAATTTAGTTTTTCATAACCAACCTCCCTTTCATATTTATAATTAAACAGGCTGTTTTTTGCTGCCGTACCTTTAATAAACAGGCCTCCATTCCAAGCAAACTGATAGTATGAGACTGGAATGACCAGCGATCTTAAATAAACTAACAAGATAATATTTTCTAACCAGCCACTCTTTGGCTTTGTCAGAAGGCTATGCAGCGCTGTAGGTGCTACACAATATCCATCCTGCTTCTGAACACACAACAGGTGATTTTGATCTGATTCTGTACATGTGGGCGGTCTTATGTTAATGTTTCAGTAATACTGCAAACCTTTTTTTTTTTTGCATCTTAAAAGATCAAATTGCATTTCTCATGATGTGGCCCAATTTAAGTGGGCAACTGCTCCCTTACAATCATCTATGGCCGTTTTCAGCTCAATCTGTGGGAGTGTTTGACTGGGATGTATGAAGGTCTGAAGCAATCCACCCCCTATTGTGACACAGCTCTCAAAGAGACAATTTGGGCCCGATAAAAAGCAGCCTTTCTCAGCTCTCATCTTCTCAACAGTTGCTTTAGCAGTGTGAGCTCCATGCACCCTCTGACGAGCCAGGCGGGCGATTTATGTCACAGCTCCAATCGGGGAATATTTATATGTTTTGCTTGTTTTTGATGGTGTGCTATTTTTTTCTAATTATAATGTGTTAACTTGGAGCCTATGCGATCTGAGAAGTCCACACCATTGCTTGCCAGTCATTGCAGCCTTCCTCGGATGCCGTGGATTTACATAGCCACCTACCTGTCAGCACGTCGACTGGCAGGAAATTAACTGATAATTATTCGAGGGGGGAGGGGGGCATTAGAGGGAAGAGGGAACTCTGTTTAAGATGTGGTAATTGATCTGACTGCCCGGGCTCTACTTGTCCCTGCCTAAATTCATTAAAATCAATAACAGTAATTTCAGCTGCACTCTCAAACCCTCCCCTAACATATTTTACCGTTCAGCATTAAGCACCAATATGAGAGACTACAATGATTAAACTGCAAAGGAGAAGAGTGAACGCTCAGTTCATTTTACTGCATTACTAAAAATGATTAGTGTTTAGTGAAGGTATCAGATGATATTTTGATATACAGTGTAGTATTTCTTCATTATGAACTATATTATCAGCGCACCAGTTTCTTTTAAAAATTTAACTAAAAAATGAATGTGAAATTTATTAAAATCCCAAAAACGATATGTTTATTAGCAAGTTTAAATAAAATGTCCCATCCCAGATTTTCAAGGTGATTTCAAATAGGGAGGCAATAATATTAAAATTCTGGCCGGCACCAATATGCTGATATTTATTTTCATGCTCTGTATGATGATAACCAATCGTTTTAAAAGCTAGTCAGTTTAGGTCTCACAATATTATATTATATGGTATGTAAATTTGATATTTACTTTGACAATGATACTTTGATATACTGTGGAGTCCAAAAGTCTGAGACCATTAGCGCAAAATTCCTCCTATTAATGCTATTTTTTTCAGTATAACAGTACCTGTGAAAAATGTACCAAACATAATAAACATTATATCCAATAAATTCAAAAAATAATAATAAATTAAATCCCAAAACCTGTTGTTTATTCCCAGGTTTAAGATAAGATATAAATAATTAAACACTGTAAGTGAGTGTTAGATAATGGTAAAGATGATTTAAGTGTAAAAATTTGGAAAATTAGCATAATTAAATATCAAATCAGTCAATAATTAAAAATAAAAAAATTCCAGATGAGCAATATGGTATTGATATATTGTCCATCCCTAGTCTCAGATTTTAGTATCCAAAAACCACCGTAGCACCTCATCATTTCCTCACTGCCCTCCTAGTGACCCATTTTTTAGCAAATATTTAGGAAAAGTTTGTTATATGCTGAAACTCCATGACAAGTACCATCATATTGAGACAATATGATATGTCGACAAATTTATGAGCAGGTCATTATTTCCCATAATGCTAAATGGGTAATCACTACCAACATTTATGCATCTGGTACAACACCCATCTGATCCCATTATGATGTTTTATTTTGCCCTTATTTTTCAGTTCAGCTGTATTTTTTCACGGAGAATAAAAACAATGGTCAGCAAAATCTTACACCATCTCCATGGAAACAAGCAGTGCAGCAAACCAGGTAAAGCTGTCTGTGTAACTAAACCACAGCTGAACTCAAGGACTTTTGACAGGAATATTCACTCCTTATAACATTTTCTTCTGTTGTGTTTCGCTACTGTAAGCGCAGCGAACACGTAGCATTATTATGATCTGCATTCATCAGCTATGACTTAACTCAGCTGCAGTCTTATGAACTCCACACAGTACTGCATTTCGATTCATCTTTATGCCGCTTTCACCTCTAACAGTTATTTAGTCCTTTAAGCTCTCTAAAACTGCTCTAAGCTGTTCTGATGTGTAAACAGAAAACAGAGAGTTGATTAGGTTAACTGGCATAGTAATGAGTCACCGTTCGTTTCTTTGCCCAGCGGATTCTGAGTTTAAACAGATTCTCATGAGTAAAACTGTGCTGTATAAACACTGGCTCTGGGTGTGAATTAATTATATATCATTGCTGTCACCTGTTTAAATAAAAACAGACTCTCCGCTTGTGCTGGTAACTGTGGGCATCCCAGACTTACTGTGCAAGTTAGATCAGTATTGTAATGGAAAATTGTAGTGGTTGGGCAGTAAATACAGGTCATAAAGCACTTAAGCCAAACCAAGTTTATTGTGCTTGGTTAACCCGAATTGCTGGACCGGGACTATGAATTGCATTCCAGTGACTGATTTACTCATGGCAATTCTCTGTTTTTCCAGCCACTATATGACTCAGTTTTGAGAATACGGATGTAATTTCAAGTCAGTGTGTTGTAGAACAGAGGTATTTTTGGGCGTTATTAGATACAGTAGCAAGTGACAGGAAATTTTTGGCTGTGAGACAGTCTGAGGAGGAAGAGATGAACCATTCATAGAAAGATATGTCCTGCCTTTCAATTAAATTATTATGCTCTTTTACAAAGTCTTGTCGTTTGTTTTGGGGGTGTACTAGAACAGGCTCTCATACTAGGTTGTTAGAAAAACACATTATTTTTCACATATTTTACATTATTACAACACCTCTCTCCTCAGTCTGGCATGAACGGCTCGAATAGTTCCTGTATCAAAAACCGCCTTCTGAAATACGAAATGTGCTGTGACTGGCAGCACTCGGCGCCTGGTCGGGAAATGTTATGCCCTTACCATAGCCGCCTGCCAGCCTCAGTGTAAATATTACGTCAAAATCAAATCAATTTGAGCGAGATTTAAACCCGGATGATTGTAAACACTCTAAGTTCGTCTGCCTTGGGAAAGCTAGCGTGTCTGCGATATAGTGATAACACTCGTTGCCTTCTTTAGTGCAGCTCAACCAGGTCTCATCCCATTCGCCAGTATTTGTGATATCACAAATCCCGGAAAATATGCGTTGTAGTCCAAAAGAGTTGTTTGTTGTAGTTTTTGAAAAGTGATTTTTGTTAAATTTTTGTTTGGACTTTGAGCTTTGTAACTTTGCCGATCTTTTTTATGCTCAAACAGCAACATACAGACTAACTAAAGTTGAAAAAGTGAAAAAGCATAATAGGACCCCTTTAAATGAACAAGTCGCCTCATTACTAAAGGCATCGTCCAGTGTGTCAAGATTTTGCTAGATTCAGTGATTTGAAGGTTTAACTACACCATTATGTGTGTACAAAAAGCATCTTTCTTTATGGATGGCAAAAAAAGTAGCACTATTGTGATATACTAATCAAAAGAGTTATTCTCAACCACTCAGCTATATACTAAGCTAGTAGGCTAAGCTGTTAGCTTGCTAACTGAAGGTTAACTGAAAACAGAAATATTTAATTTCACAATTTTTGGCACTGTTGATGTGTAAAATGTGAAGGAAAAGACATTAATAAAGATATTTCATGATTAAGAATAATACACCGTAATGCATTTCATGGACATGAGCAAAATCAATCTAAAGAATACAGTTTATTAGCCTGACTTGAGTGAAATAAGGTTGGAGAATTACTAAAAAAAAAAAATAGCTACCCGAGTGTGTTACACTAAACCAACTTGCTCCAATAAAGAGACTGAGGACAAAAACAACTACCATTCAAAAGTTTGGGGTCAGTATATATTCAGCAAGGATGAATTTAATTTACCAAAAGTGACGGTGAAGACATTTATAATATCACGAAATATTTCTATTTTAAAAAAACTGCTCTTTTGAACTTTCAAAAAATCACTGTTTCAACACAAATGTTAAGCAGCACAACTGTTTTTGATAATAATTAGTTTCAACATTGATAATAATAAGAAATCTTTCTTGAGCAGCAAATCATATTAGAATGATTTCTGAAGGATCATGTGACACTGAAGACTGGAGTAATAATGCTGAAAATTCAGCTTTGCATCACAGGAATAAATTGTTTTTTTTTTTATTATTAAAATAGAAAAGAGTTATTTTAAATTGTAATCTTTTTTTTTTTTAACTATATTCTTGATCAGATAAATGCAGCTTTAGTGAGCATAAGAAACAAACTAAAAAAATCATTCTAACCCCAAACATTTGAATGTTAGTGTATATTACGGGCCAGAGCTAAACTCGTCACCCACATGGGCACCACAGCACAACGTATGGTTTGGTGCATGGCTCTGTCACTAAATTTCTACTTCACTCTTTTCGCCTTTCATGAATGACATGGCTCTCGACTTTGCTCTGCTTTGCTTCATATGTGTAACCTTGTTTAACACAACAAGGCCAAGCCAACCCTTGGTCCCAGTGTGGCACCAGTCAGCACTGCTCGAGTAAACACTTTAATGGGTTTGTGGCCGCAGAGCCTTGAATGTGAGCAGTCTGGTGGTTTGGACTGTTTCCCCTATTTTGTACAGAGAGATGTCTGAGTTCCCTGAAGACGGCCCTTCTCTTATGACGTTATTTCTCCCCTGCATTGGTACAGACAGCTCTTTAGAGGAGCAACACCTGCATGTCGCACCGCTCTGCTCCGTTGCACTTTCAGCACCAAGCACAATCACTCAGCCAGCCTGTTAACATACATTCCCCATTGCCTCTCAAGCGTTGTTGCAGGAAAAACACGGGTGTGTACTACAGATTTCACTCCCTGGCTCAAAACAGACAGCTATCTTTAAGTGCTCGATTTGTTTTCTTTCCAAGAAATCCCTTTCTTCCATCTCAGACAATAAGTGGAGACGAACAGAAAAAGTCAAGCTTGAACATGTATTGTGATAACAGCCAAATATCAACAAAGAGCTTTTCATTTCCACTTAAATTCAGAAATTACACTCCCTGTCCACAGTTAAAGGAATTGTTCACCCAAAAATGAAAACTCACCCTCAGGCCATCCAAGATGTAGATAAGTTTGTTTCTTCGAAAAACAGATTTAGAGAAATTGCTCAGCAATGGATCCTACGGTGGCCGAGAAGTGCAAAACAAATCACAATTCTGAAAACAAAATAACAAATTACAAACGCAAATGCAAGTCTAAAAAACAAAATAACAATTCAGAAAGCACAACAACAACAAAAAAAATACGGAGTGTATATTTACATTTAGTTAAAAGTGGTTGTAGAACATCAGTTCCAGTGGTGCAGATGGATAAGCGCTTGCCCTTGGCTTTTTGACGCGATCGACCCGGGTTCGATTCCGTCTTTTGCCGAACTTTTTTTCCCTCCCTTTTCAAATCTCTTATCACATCGTAAAGGCATTTATTTTCAATAAAAATGAAGGATACAATAAAAAAGTTGAAAATAAAGTATCGGGTAGGGTTAGGGAGAGCTTTATAATAAGGTGGCATCCATTTAATAATTTAAATTATAATTTACACTCAATACGTTATTATTGCATACTGTTTTATAATGTACTACAATACTGAAGTGCAGATAATTGCCACTATTTGCAACAAGTAGTATACTTGATAGTAGAAATCCTGCTATTTTAACATAGTGTAAAAAGGTATTTGCACTTAGGGAAATAGAATCCATTGCTAATACGAGAATTGAAAAGGGAGGAAAAGCGTGCAAGGCTTATCGACCCGGGTCGATTGCGTCAAAAAGTCAGTGACACGCACTTATCTATCTGCACCACTGGAGCTGATGTTTCACAATTGCTTTTTACTAAAATTGAATATACACCTCGTAAGGGCAATTCATACAATACATTTAAACTGAGCTACTTTAATACCATCTCCGACTTTCTACCACGACTTTGCTGTTCTTCGGCTGGTTCTTCCTGTTTACGTTGATTGACAGATGTCTCGTCCCTTCAGCGGTGAGTAATCCCAAACCAATTGTGCTGTCTCAAACTATACCTACCTTTTCCGGTTTGTCGTTGTGTTTTCTGACTTTTTTTTCTCTCTCGAATTTGTCATTGTGTTTTCTGACTTGTTATAATGTTTTCTGAATTGTTGTTGTGTTTTCTGAATTGTTATTTTGTTTTTTAGACTTGCATTTGCGTTTGTAATTTGTTCTTTTGTTTTCAGAATTGTGATTTGTTCTGCACTTCTCTGCCACCGTAGGATCCTCTATAGTGAATGGGTGCCGTCAGAATGAGAGTCCAAATGTAATGCTAAATTTCTCCAAACCTGTCCAGATGAAAAAAAAAAAAACTCATCTACATCGTGGATGGCCTGAGGGTGAGAACATTTTCAGCAAATTTTCTTTTTGGGTGAACTATTCCTATAAAGCAACAGCTGTCAGGCCACTGAATTACATTGTGGTAAAATAAAAGCCACCAGACTTTGTACAGCAATTTGGTTACATAAACATAACTTACCAGGCACGTCAGAGTGTTTGCATGAAACACGCAAGCTATAAAAAGAACTTATGACATCTGCTACAACTGCTTTTCTGACTTTCATTAGGAGGCCATCAAATAAAGTGTAACTGTTTGACTCGACGCGAGGCATATTGATCTAAACAACTGGGAAACGGATCGGGAATCTGTCAGCACCATGGCAACACTGTGACGTGCCACAAGACAATGTTAGTAAATCAGTGCTGTCTGTGGGTTGAACTTTATTGCATTAGACTTCCTAGCTTGTAATATTTCATTTTAATCATTATTTATGGAGGAAGCCTTACTGTGATCTGGTTTTTCATGCCAGATATCTTTTGGCAAATGGCATATTCACATTGACTTGCAAAGCAATGTTTAATCATTTTTGCCTCAGTTAAATTAAAGGAAGTTATAGTTCAGCAATTAAGATACAGTATGGCCTCGAGTGCCTTGTCGCTTTAATAAAATGGTTACAACATATTAAAAATATCAAGAAAACAATTTTTCATTGACTGGAACTATGCATTTTAAAATATATTGGATTGACCAGTCAGCATGCAGGACAAGAATGATCTGTTTAATAATATTTCATATTGTCCAATCAGCATCCAGGACCAGAATAATTGTATTATATTCATCAGTGATTATTTTACAGCAGGTATGTGTTTTATAATATATTGAATTGACCAATCAGCATCCAGTATCACAACTATCCATTTTATAAAAGAAATTAGAACACTTGCCAAAGTAAACATGATATTTTTAAAGTGATAATTCGCTAGTTCTCATATTTTCCTGCACATTTGTATTTTTTCCATGAAATTACAGCATGAGTGAGGTGAAAAGAGAGTGAGCGAGAGAGATAGAGTTATGTGTGTGAGAGTGTGTGTGTTAGTCAGCCACTTAGCCTGTGGTAATTACTAATCTCAGCATGTTAAATGATCACTATAGACGCAAGTGCTACTGCAGCCCACCGGACACACCAAAAATGGGCTTCTGTAACTACTTCCCCTGTTCTCAGTAGGAGTCGAATCAAGCAGGCGAATATATTTACTGATGAATAGCCATAGGACCTCACAGCTGCTTCTCTGGGGTGAAGAAGATGCATCTGCTACTATTGGATTGTCACAGCGGAGAGTGTTTTCCAGAACGAGCTAAACTGAGCTTTGAGTGACATGGATTCGACCTGTTGTGCATGAGCTCTGATGGTAAGGAACAGATTTACTTACGCAGGTTGTTTCCTGTTGCTCTGGCCTGCATGTTCTCGTAGTGTTGTCCATGCACCACCAAGCTCTCCTCTCTCTCCACATGTTCTCCTGGAGCTGTCTGGCGCATCACCTGGGCCAGCGCTCTATGGAGAAAGGCTTTATTTACTCATCTTACAAAAAAACTGTTAATTAATGTAGAGCAATTCAGTACATATTTATACTGTTCGTGACTGACATTTCCATCAAAATGGCTTTAAAGTTTGTTCAGTAGATTATAGATAAATGTTGACAAAGATCTATTGCAACAATGTGTTATATTAGACCAGAATGAAAATCTGATCAATTATCCTGGTGAGTAGTTTTCTTTCCTGTGTTGACGCATTTCCTATTGAAACGGGAAAAGACTAATTTATTTATTTATTGTTTAAAGCCAATATGCTTTAGTTTACACCACTGCCAAGAACCTAATTGGACATTCTCATTTTAGAGAGAATTTAATTTAACAAAAATGTTGGCACACCCCTTAGTGCAAGATGAATATGATGCATGAATATTTTGTCTGTTTTCTTGTAAAATAAAGGCCTACCATTAGTCAGTTCCAAAAAACTTGTACTAACTGAAAGAAAGCAAGTTGATAAAAAAAGATTGAATCCAATAGTTTGTTATAATATAGCATACTGGGAAATTTATAACCAATTTTTTTGTAGGCTGGTCATTCACCACAAGGTGGTGGGGGGAGATCCCCAAAAAGTACAAAATTATCCATTTTGGGGGGAAGTTGTTACACCCTGTATTAACTAGCATTTTCAGGAATAAGAAAATCCTCTCTAGGTCAAAATGACTGAAGCATGAGCGTTAAATTGTGTATATCTGCTAAAAGCAGTATTTTTGGGTATTGAAGAGTATACTATCATATACTTGACCTAAGAGACATGGTCTAAAAGCTACAAAACTGTACTGTTTCCCAACCCAATGTACATAAAACGGATAGATTATTTCACACCAAAGCTTTGAAATGGTGAGAAAGACCTTTTTGTGGAGATACATTAAACTATCATGAAGATCATAAAAATGGTCCGCATGGTGGAATATTCAAAAGGCACTCTATTAAAAGGGTGTAAATAGCTGGTTGTGGGTGGTGGGTGGGACACTATGGCAAATATGAGTTTTGATTGTGTGTATGGGTTCGTCTAAATAGAGTGAAAGGTCAGTGCACAAACAGAATGTCCTTGAAATATTAGCGTCATTAGACACAGATCAGTGTCCATTATCCTACTAATGTCATGGACACCTCTCTACCGATGTTTAGATGAGTGAGCGTACGTGAACGTTCGTTTGTTTGGAGTAGAAGCTTTTATAGAAAAAAATATGTGCTTCACCATGGAGATAATTAGAGACTTACGGAGATGCTGATGAATGTTTAAAACACTGCTGATCAACAGATGAATTAGACCTGAATGCTAGTAAGTTTTTTTTTGTTTGTTTGTTTTTTTTGTAGTACATCTGCTTTCAGCTCCCTCTGATTATCCGCAATTTATCCAGAGTGTTCGGGGGAAAACATGTCTTCTCTTTTGTTTTTATTGAAAGAAAGAAACAAAACCCTTTTTCCTGATTTGAAAAAAAATTTACTTTGTACATTCCACCACTTAAATAGGCCTACTAAACCTTGAACCTCAAATAAATACCTGTCTGTGAAACTAAAGGAGCATATTCTGTGCTTCTGTAGGCTACATGTCAGTGTTGTAGACTGCCTGAGTGATAAATAGATAGACAGGAAAATGAAGCCAGTAGAAGTTAGAAAAACTAGCACAAGGTCATGGTGATAGAGTTGCGTCAGTGTAATCCTTGAAAGCCTTGAGCTATGCTGAATGACATCCCAGAGGAAAACTGTCTTGTTTTGAGGTTGCTCATTGATAGCTCGTTGATTGCACACATTCTCATTTCTATTTCATATTGATATCAATGTAAACGAAACAAAATAAAATAAAATCTCATTAAGACGGAATAAAAATGGATACAAATGAGGTCATTATTGACCTATATAGTGAGATTTTACAGCTAAAGCAATGCAAACAGCATATCTCAGATTTTTCAGGAAGGCTGTCATGACAAATAGTTGAGTCCATAATGAAACATTTGAATGCAGACTTTAGGTATCTTGCAAATTAAAGGACTGTTTGTGACATTGTAAGATAATTTCTGAAACTCTGGAGTGGAAACATGCAAACGACTTAAGAAAACATCTCCATTTGCTTTCTGTTTAATCACATTGTTCATCACATTGTTGTCAAGAAACACATATTGAGATATTAAGGAGATCTCATTTGTATCTTTTTATTCCCTGTGGATAAAATCTCTATAATTTACAACAACTTCTAGAAAGGATAAATAAAAATAGACACAATTGCATACACATATAGATATGTAAAATAGCATATACTGTATATTTGGTTTTGGAAGAATTTTTTTTTAAATCCCATTTTCTTTCATTCCTATGGGATAAAATCAGCTCCACAACAATCACGCAGACAATGTACAACAGCGTTTGAACTGGAACTTGTAAACACAAGTCACTTACCTCGACATGTTCTCTCTTTGAGGTCGATGCGCCTTCTCCAAGCCAAGTTTGGTGAATATCCCAACCAGCGCCATGATAGCAACTACTCCACATATGATATACACAATCAAATTTGTTTTATCCTTAGTCGGATCGTGTTGGTCCATCATCTTCGGCGGTGGCCTGCCTGTCATGGACCACGGCGGGGTATCGTAGTTTTTGCAGGTGGTTTGATCTAATCTGGAGTTCTTAAACTCGCAGCAGAACCTGAAGCCACAGGTCCCGCAACAGTACAGGTAGCTACCCGTCCGGCACACGAACGGAGGATCCCACTGACCCATCACATCATAATAGCCCCGACACCTGTCTTCCGTGTGAGGGGTCTCAGAGAGACCGCTTTCCCCGTCTCTGGAGTCGTTGGACCCGGACGCCGTCACCAAACCATCCAGGTTTTTCCCAGGTTCTCCTTCCGCGTCGCAGACAAGAACTTTCATCAAAAAGTAACCCAGTAGTAAGCCAGTGCTTTTCATCCTGCGCTCTTCTCTCCTCTTCTTTGCCACGGCTAATCGGACGCTGAAAAATAGAGTTGGGTATCTTTTGTCATGAAGTGTCAGGACGCATATCTCCATCAAGAACATCACCGCCATCCGAGTTGATGCTCATTTTTGAGGATACTTGAGCGCCACGGCTGGTTTATGCAGGCTTTGAAGTATGCAAGTGTTCGAATATATATATGTGGAGATTTCTATCGTTCCAAGTGTGGCATTGTAATAAACACTACTGTGTTTTGTCTACTAAATTAGCCTTTCTTAAACACCAGCGGTCTTGCGCACTCTGGTGCGTGGAGCGTCTGGAGCGCAATGAGCAGCGCTTGAACAGAGCGCTGAGTGAGACTGAATGCGTAATGATGAGAGGGAGGAGGGGAGAGACCCAAGTATGGGCAACAAAAGTTGGGAGAAGGAGAGAGAGAGAGAGGAGAGAGAGAGAGAGAGAGAGAGAGAGAGAGAGAGAGAGAGAGAGAGAGAGAGAGATGTGCCCATCGATGTCAAGTCCTGTAATTCTCACATAAAAAACATGTTGCACGTAAGATGTATGCACTCATATAACTCGACTAATGCAGCAGCATGCGAATTATACATGCTTTTATGTCTTTATGCCTTTAAAGGGAATCGACTAATAAAAAAAAAAATACATAAAAAATAAATAAATACAAATAAAAAATAGGTTGCAACTGAACTGAAATGGAAAGCTGTTGATAGGGTAACACTTTTTATCTATGCTAAAATGGATGAAACCTATAGGATTGTATTTAAAAATATCTATTTTAATAAGACCCCATGCCCCTGCTTTTGTTTCGGCTTTCTTGAGGGGGGTTCAGTGATTTGATTTCATGCTACAACATTTTAAATTCGGAGTGACGTTCAATGAGTGTTCAGACTGTGTTTGGCAGCCACAAAGCCACATGATAGTATATTTTCAATAACAGTTGGTGAATTCCAGTGACACCAGTGACAGACACCATAGTGATGAAAGTTGAGCAGAAATCAACTTTATGCAAATGAGAAGAAACATGATGCAGCGACTTTCAATGGGAGTTCAAAGTTGGACTCAGAGTTGGAACACCAATCAAAAAGCAACAGCACAGCAACCCTATGAACTGCAGTTAAGGAAAGATAAACACAGAGGCACAGTGGGGCTGTTTATTGATATATTGGTGTTGATATTTTAAAATCTTCCAAGATTTTGGAAGTTGGTATATAAAATCAGTGGAGAGTGCCTTATTCATAAGCTGAAAGGATGTGTCTGGTGAATTTATTTCCACCTAATCATCTCTGTGTAGGCTCTGGATTTGATGATGGTAGCATTTTAATAACATGGATGTAAAACTGTCAGAATTAAGTAATTAAAACTGGATCAAAACATAGATAAAATAAATTAAACTGGATTAAAATATGTGAATATATGATAGCATCAGCACAGGTTGTTCATACAGTTGTCAAAGTTGACACTTTCGTCACATTACATGGTGTTTATAATCCTGTATTTAGAGATTATAGCATATTTAATATGAAATGATATGATATCCAAACACTTGCTAATTTAACTTCTCCCACCTCAGCCTAATTTTTATCCCAAAATAGTGGATTAGGTGGAATAAGTTCATTAAAAGGCATTTTTTTCTTCTTCTTCTTTTTGTGGTTTGTGAATTTGTTCATCTGTCGTACAATGTGAGTAATTCTGGGAATTGTGAGCACATTTACCGAAGCTCTACTACCTAACTAAATAAAATGATTAGTCAAAAGTCAATTTAGTTGCCAGTTACAGTTGATTACACAATTAAAATTCAAACCCCAGACAGGCTTACATATCTCAAGAGAGATAATATAAATCAATTTTATTGTGTTATATTCTGGATTAATCCCTTGTTTTGTATAGTCTGCATTTACAAAATTATACCGGTCCTTATGGGCATTTGGCATGGCAAACAAGACCTCTGCTCAGAATAAGCTAATTATATACTGATGCAGCTGAATGAGCAATCTGCATTGTTTGTCTTTGAGAGGACAAATGGACCTGCCTAAGGTGGCAGAAATTGTAACCTATGAAAGGAAAAATAATCACTAATGCAACTAGATAAAAGAAGGGTTTTAGAATATTCATATTCTGAGCAAATTCATAAAACCTTATGAAAACAGCAGAACTGTTGCAGGAATGAGGGTTATCAGAATGCACAAGTCAATGAGGCCACACGTAAAGTACTTGATAGACACTAAGGGATCACTTGGTCTTGTTATTGCCATGGTAGCCAGATACATAATGGCCTAATTTCATTTTCCAGGTCCTATTGACTTAGTAGAGTGATTTTCTAAACACACAGAAAGCCAGGGAAAAGTGCCATCTTTCTATTTTTTCCAACCTTTTTTTTTGTCTTCAACAGCATGATGCTTCAAGTTCTATAAAGGACAGCTGAAGCTGAATGACGGTTTGTGCAAGAAATGCACACCGTTGTTTAAAGGTCAATACGTAGTGAATTATTTTATTCCAGGAGATTCTTTCTTTGTGGAGAGCATATATGTCTCATATATAAAATAGATTTTAGTTTCTGTCAGCTCTATTTTATTTTTATCTTGATGTCTTGAAAGTCTTAGAATTCTTTGAATATCTGGGATTTAAAATCTAAATCTAAACCTGGAAATAAAGTTCTTTTTATTTAAAACAACTCTGATGTACAGTAAATGTACAGTCATTTTTGATAAAACCATCTATCAATTGAATACATGTAAATGAATTATAAATATTTAATACTCTGAACTATTTCTTGATCAGAAATCAGATGTGTACTTAAAGTAATACGTCACCCAAAAATAAAAATTGTACTTACCCTCAGGCCATCCAAGATGTAGATGAGTTTCATCAGAACAGATTTGGAGAAATTTAGCATTACATCACTCCTCTGCAGTGAATGGGTCCGCAGAATGAGGAGTCCACACTGATTAAAACAATCAATATCGCACCCTACTCCCTTAACGTCTTGTGACCTGGTTTTATAATAAACAAACCCATCAAGACTTTTTTAAATTGAAATGCGCTCCATGGACAAATAGCCGTCCATACCCTTCCTGCCTCCAGTGGAAAAAAAGCCACCTGTTGTCCTCTCACAAAAAAATATACGGACAGTTTAGAACTATTTTGGATGGTTTTTGCTTGTAGGTGCTTGATCTGTGCATATTTCTCTCCTGATTCAGACAAGATGACTTTTCGCTCTAGAATGCAATATTATGGATAGAGCACTCATATTTTAGCAATGGTTTGAAAAAAAAAGACATGTTAGTGATGGATGTTTATTACTTACATTACTTGTGGATTATTGTGATGTTTTTTTCAGCTGTTTGGACTCTCATATTGACAGCACCCATTCACTGCAGATGAATGTGATGAAAGTGAAAGTGATAAAATGCTAAATTTCTCCAAATCTGTTCTGATGAAGAAACAAACTCTTGGATGGCCTGAGGGTGAGTACATTTTCTGAAATTTTCCTATTCCTTTTAACTATTACAAATGCACTTTTGTTAAGGTAGTGTTCTTCCATTGAAGCTCAAGCTGTTCTTTCGATCATTTTCAAATCATGCTGTATAAATGATCATCATGAAACTTGTAGAGTTCCTGCAGTTCGAGTCCTTCTGCCATTAAAGCAGAAGAGGGACAAACCAAATAAGACTTTTACTCAAATTGATACAATACAATACAATTTGTAATGACAACTATTGTATTACATTAGGGAAAAAATTAGACTTTTGGACCATACTGTATTTCATTAAGTCCACATAGCTTAGTCATTTGCATCTTCAGCGATTACTGACCATCACAATGAGGGGCCTTGATCATGCATAAACTTACACAAAGTTTGTCATAGATCATTTAATTTTGGAGCTGGTGTTAATCTGGAATTTTAGCAGTGTTTTGAAAGCGCCATCTGCCACCTGAGAAATCTAGCTCATTTGCGTTTGATGTTAGTTCGAGCAACAGAAAGCTTCTTTATTCACAATTGGCTGTCAAGGGAATCATGGCTCTTTTCTGTTTGTATCTTTAAAGACTGCTGTAAATAGTTCAGTAGTTCCTCTGGGATTTTACTAGAGTTTGTTTAGAGAGTCACAACTCTGTATGAGCGTCTCAGAGAGCACAGCTGGCAGCTACTGATCAGACCATCGCATTGAAAAAACTCGGAAGAATAGCAATTGGCGAGCAATGAAACTTCACGCTCAATTTAATATGTCAATATTTTACTTCTTGGCAAGACTGTTTTAGAGGCGGCTGTATATCATGAATGAATAGTCACCATAGGATTTATGGATTCTGTCTTCAGTAGAATAGAGCTGTGCAGTCTAGAGAAAAGGTCACCTGACAGATAAAACCAAATCTTAAACAAGTTTTGAATCACTGTTGTCTTGAGTGTTCGCAAAATTGGAACAGCCTTTTGTCATTCCATACATCATTTATTCTTCTGAACCTCTTGTATCCTTCTGCCTCGTTAAAGTCATTATAAAGTTTTGTGCAAGTGTGAGGAAAAAAAAGGGAATTAAGCTATTCTGTGATTGTTCAAAGTTTGTAAGCAACCTAAATTTTGATGGAAATACATAGCCATGTAGTACCAAAAATTAGCTGTCACCTTTTTTCACCTTTTTTAATATAATTAAATAATCGGGGAAAAGTAACTTTTAGATTTTTTTTAAATGTAAATAAAACAATATACATTATTTTCATAGTTAGATGAACTGTCACAAAACATTTTCACATGTACTATATGCAAATGAAAATATTACAGAAAATGCTAATTAGATTAAATTTGCTATTTATTATTACTAATTGTGTGTGTGTGTGTGTGTGTGTGTGTGTGTCTGTGTGCGTGCGTTTTTGTGACAAATGAGGACATACATTTGTATAATGACAAAGGTATGACATAGGTATTACAAGGAGAAGGTGACTTTTCAGGACATTACCCCATGTCCCCACTTTTCAAAATGCTTATAAATCACACAGAATGGAGTGTATTGAAAATCTGAAATATAGAATTCCATGAGCTCATAGTCTGGAGCGATGCAGCCGTCACTCCCCCAACCTTCTGTCAGGCCTGGCTGATCTCTCTTTGGCCATGTGGAGTGTGACGTGAGCCCTTGATCACTTGCTGCTTGCTAGAAAAGGACACCACGTAATGCTTGACTCTCGCTTGTGAGAAGGAACCAGACAGTGACTCAGTTTAATAATATGATTTCAAGATATGTAGCAGCATCCCACAGAGGAGTATTTAAAGTGAAAAGATGTGTAAAGAGATTGTGGAGATTGTCTCTTTACATCATCAGTGACATCATGATCACTATAGTGCTATAGTGTGTGGTGGAGGAATCTGTATGGTGCTTGCATTTTAGTCTTCACATGTCATATGGCTGCCTAAACTACAATTAGGGGCCTTAAAGGAATATACTGTGTTTAATACAAGAAAAGCTCAATTGACGGCTTTTGACATATTGTTGATTACCACAAAATGTGGTTAGTACCTTTGCAACTTTACAAAAGAGTATGTACTCATTACAGGAGATTAAAATAAGTTACCATTTAATAGTAATCAATTAAATGAAAATGTATTGTAGTTAAAATGTATATTAAATGCAATTAGTGCCTTTTTGAACCTCTTAAATAGGACTTTAGTGAATTATAATATGCATTTTCAGTAATTACTTCTTATTGTCGTTTGAAATATGTTAAAATGTCCTGCATGACTGTACTGAAAGCAGTTATGTAAACTAAATATACTTTCATTATCTATGATTGAACTTGTATGTTCTGTATTAATAAATTTGTAAATTAATCATTTTTAATGATGACTTGCAGTTTAAGTACAATTAAAATATAACTTTATCCCAAGTTGAACACACTCGTTAAAATTCGCATGTAGGCTTTACATTTAGCTTATCAAAATACGAGTACTTTCGAACTCTAATACGCCCCCCGGACTTAAGGTATTATTAAAACATTTTATCAACGATTAAACATTTATTTACAATTATTACACGTCACCTTTGGGGGTAAAAGTATACTTTACACGTCTGTATTATAAACATTTCTTACTACCTTTTTTAAGGGTTAGTTCACCCAAAAATGAATTTTTTTTGTTTATCTGCTTACCCCCAGGGCATGCAAGATTTAGGTGACTTTGTTTCTTCAGTAGAAAACAAATGAAGATTTTTACCTCAAACCGTTGCAGTCTGTCAGTCAAATAAATGGCAGTCTATGGGCTCCACGGCTTTGAGAGTCAAAAAAAACAACCACAAACAAAACCAAATTAAACCCTGCTGCTCGTGATGATACATTGATATGTAAAAACACGAAACTGCGGGTCGGTTCAAGAACTGAACATATTTAATGATTTTTTACCTCTTAGCCACCTCTGTCTAATCGCGTTCACTCATCCGTTCAATACGCCTGTACACAGGCGCTGGCATGGGAGCATAGATATACTGTACTCATAGATGCCTCATTAGTGATTGTTTCTATGGGCCGCGATACGTTCCAAAATGGTGGACGTGTCAATGTATCTGGAGCGGTCGAATAGGGCATCTATTCATATCTATGATAGTAGACGCATGTGTGGAAGCGGTCTGTCGCGCGTATACGTCACTCATTCTTTACAAAGTGCAGAGAGATTGCGGACATGTTCACTGGCACTGCGATGATCTAAAGATATTTAGAAGTACAGGTCATCACAATGGAAGACGATTTTGATATATCATCAGACAATGTGGAATTTTTTTTGCCCAACCGTATTTATTTGACGTCACGCGCCAGCGCCGGATTTGTAACGTATCAGGACAGTTGGGCACGCGGTGGAGTGGTAAAAAAATACATAAATACTGTTCAGTTTCTTGCACAGACCGATCGTTTCGTGTCTTAAGACCTCAATTTATCATCACGAGCAGCAGGGTTTAATTTGGATTTGTCTGTGTATGTTTTTTTTTACTCTCAAAGCCGTGGAGCCCATTGACTGCTATTATAAGACTGATATACTGCAACGGTTTGAGTTAAAAATCTCCATTTGTGTTCTACTGAGGAAACAAAGTCACCTACATCTTGGATGCCCTGGGTGTAAGCAGATAAACATCAAATTTTCATTTTTGGGTGAACTATCCCTTTAAGTAGCATTTTATTCTGTTCATAAGCAAAGGTTTTAAAAATAAATATACCTTTGAAGTACACTACCAGTGCACATTCATACAATAAAACATTTGTTTATGTTTTTTTTTGAAAAGCCCCTTTTTTAATGTTTCTCTTTAAAGTTGTATATGCAAATGTATATTGGAGGTGTAAAGTTATTCACATCATTTCAGGCTTTTAGCCATTAAATTGTCACAGAAAAGTAAGTGATTTTACACATACTGCGTATGTCTTGTGGCTTTACTATTGAATCATTTAGTATTTTTACACTTGCAAATTGGTGCATTTCATTACTGATATGGGTTGAAATAATTTTTGTGATATTCAGCATTATGCCATGAGTGCTGCTGATTGAGGTTATCTTCTGTTGGACTCAGAAGAAAAGGTGTAGCCTAATAAATGTTTTAAACCTGTCTGTTGTTTGGAGCTACCAGAGTCATGCTAAGCAGCCAAACCTTGACCTTGGCTCAAACAAACGGCTTTTGAAAGCGCCACAGTGTTTACAATATTCATGGAAGCTGATCCTTGAATTGTTGCCTCTGCACATTCAAATTCCACACTTCATCTTTAAGAATAATAGTTCCGACCAGTTTGGATTTAGTTTTTTCAACTTATATATATATATATATATTGATTACAATTCTCTAAGGGTTTTCACTTGACAAAGCACATAACCTGGATTCAATAGCATGAGCTCATGGGAAGAATGGATTTTTTGGGTTGTTTATAAAAACAGCATAGCTGTAGTGAGCAGGCGTGCAGCACACAAAATGGCAGTGACATTGAAGGGGATTGTGTGACAGAGGAGAAAATAAATGTGCAAATTGCATTTGTTTTCAATTCCCATATCCAGCCTTGCTTTAGCAGCTGGCTTCTCAAGATAAAACAAACAGTATTTGTATGTTTCAAAAAGCTTGTAATGCCCCTCTAGTAAACAAACCAAAGATTTTTGATGTGCCAAAACGCTTAGCTCTCATGAAAGAGTTACTTCAATACTATAAATATGGTGATCCCTAAGTAGAGCTCATAACAAGTAATTGTCCAACACATATACAGCACACAGCAGGGGCCAAAAGTTTGAGACCACTAGTGAAAATATTTCAATTTTTTAAATTTAATGCAATATATTTATTTAAAATTACAATATTGGCCTAATAATTTAAATGAAAAGTAGAATAGGGTAGAAGAAGAAAATTTTGATAGTAGAAAGTATCAATTAATTTCTTAATATATAATAAATAATACAAAATAATAAATATTTATTATAAAAAGAATTAATAAAATATGTATGTATATTACAACTTTTTTGTGGTCTTACAGTTTTGCTCAGTCTATTCTATGTGTATAGAGTAATAACACATATAAGGTGTAAAGCCTGTTGCACAAAAAAAAGGGTGAGAACTGCCAGCGATGACTTTACAATAATTCAGTTTGTCTGTGGATTAGAGGAATACATCTCATTTCACTCTTAGGGTTGTCACAGTAGATCTTGCGCATATTGTCTCAAATTAATTTAGATAAAAATATCTCTCATCTGAAATATTGCACCTGAGCCACTTAACCTTCCTTCAGTCTGCAGTACCAATATTATTCCACTCAGTGGTTTTTATTTGATGTGCTATTTTACTCCTGTGCGATGTTCCTAAGAGCAAACAAAAAACACAGTTGAATATCTGAATGACATTGCTCTTGAGTCTCAGTTCAGATAGCAAGCTTATTACCTTGTCATGTACTATCAACTTCATATTTCAAAATTGACTATTTATTTTCCTAATGTGTGTTTCTGGTCTTATTGTCAACCATTTATTGGTGCATCTCCAAAAAAAAAAAGAAAGGAACAAAGAAAAAGAAAGTTGTTTGACACTTATGTCACATACGCCACTATTGGTTAAAGTTAGCATAAAATGAAAATTCACAATTCACAAAAAAAAACCATTATAATACTCACAAAAAAGTATTTGATCTTATATCCTTTCAGATGAAGCAATTCATCTACATCTCGGATGGCCTGAGGGTAAGTACATTTTCAGCAAATGTTCATTTCTGGGTGAACTATCCCTTTGTTGTTTTTTTTTATTTATTTTTTATGTGAGATCTGTGTTTTATTTAAGAAGAATATTGTTGTGTTTATGTTAATTATTCAATAGATTTCTATTGTAAATTAAAGAAGAACTTAAAAGTCAAAAAGTCTCTCTCTGTCTCTCTCGCTTTCTTTTTCACTAAGATAGGCCTACTTCCGTTACATCACAACTTTTATATTTAGGCTTTGTTTTAGCAAACTCGCATTTATTCTGGCTCCATTCTGGTACATAACCCCACTTTTTATAATCAAATAAATTCCCATCCTACATTTTTTCCTCATTAAATCTCATGTTTTACTTAACAATGGCACATTACAGAAAAAGAAGTTCAAATCAGATTGTCTTTAACACTTTCTCTAACGAAAAAAAAGAGGCACAGACATAAAACAATGCAGAGTAATGTTTTATTAATCACATGTTTTATTCTTCAGATTACCGTGGTTGTGACCGACAGTGCTATGATCCTCGCAGGGCACATCTCGGCTATATAATGAGTAAACTGTCAGAGATACACTGTCGGTGTGAATGCTTCAATTTGTTCCGTCCAAGATTTTCATACCGATTTTCTCCCTTTCCACTTTCCACTTTCCTCATCTGTCCGTCACTTCCTATTACAGCGTATTACAACAACTACAGGAACCCACACCAAAATACAAGAAGTTACAAATACAAAACCCCCTTCAGACGGACCTCAAAATACAAAAAATATTACACAAAGAAAAAAACCCTCACCCTCGCATCTCGCTTTTCCGGAAATGGGGAAAAACACAAACAACTTGTCCGCGCTTTTTTTCTTTGTCCGCTTTTCTTTCTCCATTTCCTCGGTGCAGTCGTAGCATTTGAGATGTCATTATAGTGTTTGTCTCTCCTGGCCTGTGTGCCGCCTTTGCTTGTCCTCTCTTCTCCCACTCGGCTCCACACCCGGACTGTGATTGAGCAGGGTGTGTGGGCGGGGGCAAACCAGCCACCATCATCACGGCTCAACCATCATCATGGCCAAGGGGGCAGCCCGGCAGGCCCTGCCTTGTGCTCCCCGGTCTCCTTCCCCCGGGGTCCCCGCCTATCCTCCTTCAAGGTCCTCTCCGCAGCCTCCTCCGCTTCCTTACACTTCCTCCGCTCCGCTCGCTCACCAGGGCACAGCCAAATACCGCTCCGCCGGTAATTGAAAAGGAAATGAAATGTGATACCTGCGCTCATGATCCACTGCCCCCTGACTGCTGTATCGGCTGGATGTTATTTCACATATTTCTTCTAGAAAACAAGACAAGGGGTAGAATGATGGAAATGCATTGGGGGATTTTGGTGTTGGATAAACAACAGCCAGATCACACCGTGTCCTAACCAGGCGTGACAGGGCAAGTTTCCAGTGACAATTGATTTGCCGGTGTCATGCAGTCCTTTTTACCTGTTGAAATACCCATAAAATGCAGTTTTACACTTGCCAAAAAGTGATTACAGGCACCAATCAGTTTTCGGCAGACGATTAATTTTCGGCACGACACCTGTCCACTTTGAAAGCAACAATGTTGCATGATGCTGCACAATACCGTAAAATCCAATCAGAACATGCTAGACAGTTAATATAGGCCTATTGCATTAAATTGAAACCAAGCCATCAAAACTATATCCTGCCGGTTAAGACAAAAACGAAGGAGAAAAACGGAGGAGATTTTTATACGCTTCTCGCTTTATCACATCACTCTTGGTTAGGATAATAGGCTCAGGTCATGGTTTATTTATGAAGTACATCAGCCATTACGCCAGTCTTTAGTAGGCTATGACATGACCCTTCAGAAATCATTCTAAAATGCTGATCTGTTGGAAAATTTTCTAGGTAGGCGCCATATCCAACAACAAAAGGAAAAGTATTAAGACTTGAAACATTTTAAATAAAGATAATTGCTTTACCAAGTTCAAGATGACACGAATCCTGTCCGTGACCTTCTGTCCGCTTGCCACCAGAGGTCGCCCTCCCATTATATTGACTCTCACATTACACAGACTGTCACATATCACTCCGGACTACATTTCCCATGTTCCATTTCACTGATTACGTTTTCACTTGCAGCCAATTGCACACACTATAAAAATCAGTCTCAAACCACCATTCAACTCTGATAGTTTGGCATTTATATCCGCCGGTTAGACGATAGCACATAACGGAGCCATTCCTTGTTTCCAAGTTCCGTAGTTTAGAGTCTGTTCTTTGGCCAGTTCTTTGCCTGGATTCCTGTGTGTCTTGATTCTTGCCTGTTTTCTCCTTTTTTCCCTCGTCTTGTGGTCTGGTCTCTTCATCCAAACACACTCCCGGGTGCCTCTGCCTGCCCTGGACTCTATTGCCTGCTGTGGATTACCCCTCTCATCTTGCCTTTGTTTGGATACTGTTTGCTCCTCGTCTGAACTATTGCTTGTTTATTTGGATTCCGTGCCTTGCTCACTGGATTATGTTTGCCGATCGTTGAGCTTGTCTGTCCCTGGAATACTCTTTGTCTTGCCTGAAATGTACTCGTTTGCCACTGTTTGACCCATGCCTCTTATGACCACGTCTCTTGTCATAAAGCTTTGCAGATGGATCTGCACGTCTCTCGTCTCCGCATATTAAAAAGGTAAATAAAAACATTCTCAATTTATTTAATTCTGAATTATTTAAAATACAAACCTTGTGTAATGTTATAAACATTGGGGCTAGGCTTTTCAATGCGGTTATGATTAACACTGAACTAAAACTAAAACCATGAAACATTCTCATTACTTGAAATAAACATTAACTGAAATAAAATAAAATCTAAAAAAAAAAAACTTTTTTTTTGTTGCCAAAGCAACATTGCTCATTTAATTTAGTGTAACTTGAGGTACTGAAATAACTAAAACTAAAATGGAAATACAAATAATTAAAAGGTAAAAAAGAAAAAATGTTTAAAGCTTTAAAAAAAAAAATTAATTAAAAGCCAAAATATAAAAAATAAAAACTTTATAAATTATAGCAATATCCCAGTGATTCTAAAATAACACAAAAAACTGACCCCTTTATAAATATAATTAAGCATTAAAAATGAATAATTAAAAAAAATAGATTCAGAAGGTTAATCAAAAGAAGAGTATACATAATTGAATACAAGTGACTATAGTTACAAGTTTTTAATATGACAGTTTTCATGTCAATTTTGTCTGAAGCATTTAAAATCGTTAGTAAAATGTTTTTTTGTTAAATCATTAAAAATTCCAGCATTTTCTGATTCAATTCCATTCTTTAGGGGCAACTAATTTAAAGGCCGAACAGCCAGCAGTGCTTGATTTCAGGACATTCAGGAGGATGTAACTGGATGATAGTTTGGTATGCGACAGTGACATTGAAAAGTATTTAGGAGCACAAAGACACCATAGTCCAGACAAATGATTCTCTTGTGTTTTCTTCTCACAAAAATTGCCACTTACTAAATGAGACTATGCCATTTACAACAAAGAGCTCTCAGTCATTAAAGCAGATTTGACTTCACTAACTTATTGAGTGGACTCTGTGAATATCAAAGGTGAGAGTCTCTCCATATTATTTGAGTGCCGTTAGCACACATCCTCCTAACCCTAGTCCAATGAGAGCTAATTGAAAACATCCATCTCACTGGACGAACCCACGCAGTGTCTCCACCTGCGATCTGTATGTTCTTATTTTGTCTCTGAATTTATCAGACACAATATGTCCTTGAACCCGATTCCTCTTGCTATTAAAAGAACACCCATCCTTGTTAGGAACTTTTGGTGGTAATCATCTAACAAGGACATGTCAACCTAAGTAAATGTAAGACCTGTGTGTGCACAGTCTGAAGTATCCATGTCTATATATCTCTAAATGCTCGTCGTCTCACTTTGCAGTGCTTTATCACTGATCTGCCTGTTTTGCAAGGCTTCCTTTTCATCATATGGACAGATCTCCAAAAACATGTCATTGCTTGACTTTCACAGGTTAATGGAATAGTGTAGTGGTTATACTGTAACAGTTGACTGGCCAGTTTTTACACTCCTATTGCAGCAACTCTCAAAAAAATTTATCCGTGAGCTACCCTGAGCTTAAACCTAACTCATAAATAATAGACCTAAGACCAAAACCATCTACAGGGCCTTGCGAAAGTATTCATACCCCTTCATTTTTTCACATTTTGTTATGTTGCTGCCTTATGTTAAATTGCTTTAAATTACTTTTTTCCAATCATCCTAACACTCCATACACCATAATTGTAAAGCAAAAAAATGGTTTTTAACATCTTTGCAAATTTATTAAAAATAAAAAACTAAATGTCCATGCATAATCATCATCCCCTTAATCTGGGACAGGTTACCTTTTAGCTCAATGAGTAGTCATATTGCTTGGAATTCGACGCTAACACTTCAAGTGAAGTTAACCTGTGTCAAATTCAGTTGATTGGGTATGATTTGGAAAGGCACACACGCCTTAATAAAAGGTCTAACAGCTGATATCGCATATCAGAGCAAAAACCAGGCCCTGAGGTCAAAAGAACTGCCTGTAGAGCTCAGAAACAGGTTTTGTGTCAGCCACACACATCTGGGAATGTTTCCAGAAAAAAAATTCTGCTTCTTGAAGGGTTTTCCAACTACCGGTCTCGTTAACCCTTTAATGGAATAAGTTTGAAACAACCAGGACTCTTCCTCGAAGCTGGCCGCCTGGCCAATCTGAGCAACTGATGGAGAAGGGCTTTTGTTAGACTGGTGACCAAGAACCTGATGGTGACTCTAGTTGAGCTCCATTATCATATGTGGAGATAGGATAAATCTACAGAAGGACAAACATCACTACAACACTCCACCGATCTGTGCTTTATGGCGGTGTGGCCAAACTCAAAAACTCAAATTTCCCCCCCCTCAAAAGTCCTCCGTCGTCCGTAAGCAGACAAATGAAAACACACTTGGAAATTTACAAAAAAAAAGAAAAAAAAAGCAAAACGCTTTCTTCCCTCAGACTGTGAGAAACGATATTATCTGGTTTGATGAACCTCAATTCTAAGCATCATGTTGGAAGGAAACCAGCTCTGCTCATCACCTGCAGAGCACCATCCCAAAAGTAAAGTGTGCTTGTAGCAACCTCATGCTGCCATGCTATTGTTCAGGCGTCAAGGACTGAGGGACTAGAGTAGAATGACGCTCAGTTCATCAAAATATGCAGATAGCCCTTTAGGGAAACCTATTCCAATCATTCATAACCTCAGACTGGGCAGACAGGTTCCCTCCAACAGGACACGGACCTAAGCACACACAGCAAGAGTGGTATAGACAACTCTGGTGAATGTCATTACAGTGGCCCAGTCCATAACCTGGGATTGAACCCAATCATATATGTTCTGTAGAAACCTGAAACTGGCATCTGGCGCTTCATCCACCTGACAGATCTTGAGAGGTGAGAGGATGATAGAAGGATGGCAGATATGCCAAATGCTGATTGTGCGAATCTTGTCGCATCCTGGATAACCCAAAGACTTGAGGCGGTTAGGTGCTTTCAGCTAATATTTTTACTTGTAGGTATGAACTACTATTGCAATGTCCTATATTTTCATATTTTATTTTAATAAATTACCGAATTTTTACAATTCTGTTTTGGCTTTGTCATTATGGTGTCTGAAGCGGAGATTGATGTGGGAAAAAGTAATTTAAAGCAGTTGTTAAACTGGCAGCAACATAACAAAATGTGAAAAACATGAAGGGGTATGAATATTTTGGCAAAGCACTGTAAACCATTAGTATGTGGTCTCTCTCAGCCTCATGCAGAGCACCCACACATGCTTAACAGACTGTATTTCACACTGACATCATGACAACGCTGATTGACCATTTTTGCGAAAGGCCTTTTTGCAAATCAGCTTTGCATTCTACACTGTAGAAAACAATGAATTTTAAATGTAAAAGACTGTAAAAATGCTACAGTAAAAAAAAACTGTTAATTGGTTAACTGTAAGTTACCTTTTTTCAAGGCAACTAATACATCCCACCTTACATTTATGTAAGTTTTTTTAAACCCTTTTAGATGTAAATTTTGTTTTATAAAAAAACATGTCTTATATTCCCAGGGCAAAAAACACCTATAACTGTTGACACTCAGTTTAGCTCTGTCACTGAACACAGTGTGCATCTAATATTTTTTGTTTTATCGTAGTGATAAATTACGGTTTTATTTTACTGTACAACTCATGTTGTTTAATTAATGTTTATTGCATTATTTCACCATCATGTGTATTACCATGATGATGTTTTGTATTTGTGTGTGTGATACTTCTGTATAGTTTCATTTACTTCATCTTGTTGGAAAACAGTCTTGTAATAGCTTTGAATTTGTCTATTGTCTTTCTCTTTCTCACCTGTGTTTTGTATGACCCGGTCCTCATGAAATGCAAAAATCTACACCAAATAAAAACGAAATCGCTGGTATTGGAAATCAAAATGTACCTTTGGCGTGCATAGATACCTTTCTCGCCGTGCATATGATACGAAATTTGTTGGCGTGCATATGAAACGCAGTTTTTGCTTACATATGATACGCATCTACCCCACAACCCTAAACCTACCCATCACGTAGCATATGCACGCCAAAGTCCATTTTGCGTATCAATATCACGAGTTTTTGTTTTTATTTGGCGTACTATTAATACGCACTTTCAGTAGGTATTGTTGTTGTTTTATGGTGGTTGTCAGCATATGTTGAAGATACAAAACAGATTTAGCAGTGGTGCTTTTTTGTTTGTTTAAAATTTACAGGTTCTTTAAATATGTTTGCATTTGTACTGTATTTTTGACAACTACTGTTGTTACATGATTTTTTTTTTACAGTGTAACTATTGAATTTCAGCATCATTTCATATGTCTTTGGACCCAAAAGTCAAAGAAACCAGCAGAATGCATGTTTGAAATTGACCCGTTTCTTATTGTCTATATAATTCATTCATACATAGCAATTCCCAGTCCCATCTCCAGAGGTTTCATTCATCACATTTGTTTCCATAGTTACATGCACACTTGTTTCCCGTTCTCTCATCACCATTCATAGGTTAAACACCCTGTCTCATTCATCCGACTTATTCTTCTTGTAAGCCTTAGTTGGATTCAAGAACTTGATGCGAGTAGTCTCAGTCTATTGGTAAGCTTTGAAATCAAACTGAGTAGATCCTGAAACATTATTCTTTGTGGGACTGTGATGTAACTGCTCACTTCTTGAGTTTTGGATGTGACAGATTTATTAGTGAACTGCATAGGATTGACAATATAATGCAGAGCTGCTTATTGTGCAATCAGCATGATTGAGAAGGAAAAAAAGAAGAAAAAAAACATGAGCAGAATTTTAAAATCCACCTCTCCTTTATGTCAGCATCTCATTGATGTCAAATTCAGACCGCTCCAGTATGAACCATAAGGTAATATTGTTGTTTAATGTTCTTGCCAGATTGTGGAAAACAGAAAGACATTAATTCATTATTATATAAACCATGATGAATAAAGGATAAAAAGGTGTCCAGAACAAAGCTATGCTAGCAAGGTACCTAGAATAGTAATGTATTGAAATACTTGCAGAAAATATCACAAGTACCCATCATATTATATATCTTATAAATCTTACAAAAGTATAACTTTCAACATCAATTTGAATATATATTCTGTGTTATTATTATTCTACATCACTTCCATTACTCATTGGAGACTGCACTTTTAGGTGTTTATTTTTGTATAACTATTCAACTTTGAAAGATATACATTTTATAAAATATTGCAAATTTAGAATAAATTCTCTGAATTCTTCAAATACCGTACTTATGATTATGTATTTGAATTCTTAGTAGGTTTTAAGTGTGTTTAGAGTAAGTGCACAATTAAATGAATATACTTCAGAAATCTCATATTTTCCATTTAATTCTAAATACACCTTTTTAATCCGAACAACAGCATACAAAGTTCCCTTTAATCAGGAGTTAAATTTAATAAATCATAGACTCACAGTGTGACAGTTCCAGGTCTCAACTGACTAATGGCATTTTAATTACAAGAGGACTTCAAACACGACCACCTCAAAACACAAAATAGTAAAGGCAGAATGTGTCAATATGTATTTGGGGCAGGGGGAGGTGTTTGTGTTGTGTATGTGGATTATTATTTGTCTGCTTGGTAAATCTCCATAGCTTTCGTGTCAAATGTGAGATGATCTCCACTCATTAATTATCATTCCGAAACGTCACTTGTGATTCAGCCTAGTAATTTAGGTGGTAATTTTATCCGTCCATCTGACACATTTTATGGTTTACACACAGAAACTGGTATAGGTGTGATGCTGTGCTTCAGCCTGCCCACTCTGGATGATTCATTTGGATGGAGTGTGTGAGACTCAAAATAATTTTCTACCGGTGTTGACCTTAAGCCTGACCTTAGTATATCTTGTATTTTCTCAAACATAGACTCATAAATACATATGAGTGTTGACTCTACTGATGCATATGGCATGATAGAAATTGTCTTCATTCGCTGCCAGGTTTACTTTGGAAGATCTGTCTCAGATGACTCAAATTAACATGGATTTGCATTATAAAACTGTTGGCTTTACATCATGAACATAAGTATAAATGTATGAAAGTCTTGCAAATTCTGTCTGGACTCTGACTCCAAAATCATGCCAGTGTTGCGCAAGATCCCATCCTTCTTTTTCAACAAAGCCATTCTATCGGCTGAGAGTCTGAGACAGTTACTTTAAGGGAACTCTATTCAGCACCTGATTAAAAATGAAAAGAAAATGACTTTATAGTCTATAATTAAAAATTGGTGTCTTTTAAATCATACATTACTGTTCATTTTTTTTATCCCTAACATTTTTACTAGTTTAAGGGGTCATATGATGCTTTTTTAAAGATCATTATTTTGTGTATTTTTTTTTTATTTTTTTTGTGTTAACATACTGTTTGACATCTTTAATGTTCCAAAACATTATTTTTCAAATACTTTACATTATTGTAGGTCCTCTCTGCCCCGCCTCTCTCAAACACTTCGTACTTTGACTAGCGCAGTCTGCTCTGATTGGCCATTTGACCCAGTGCATTGTGATTGGCCGAAAACAGCAAGCACTCGTCGGAAATGTAACGCCCCTTCCCATAATCGCGAGCTTCAAGCTTTCAAAATAAATATCAAGACAGAGCCCGAAAGGGGAACAAAGTCACGTTACAGACACAGTGATGAAACTGGTAGTGGTTGCAGTACACCACCAACGGGTTAAGACAGCTACGCCCTGGTGATTGACCCCCTCTCGTCTCTCTCTCTCTCGCTCTCTCTCCCCGCGCTCCTCTCGCTCCTCTCCGCGCTCTCTCTCTCTCTCTCTCTCTCGGACATGCGCGCAAACACACACACACACACAATGCGCAAAACTCCACATTTGAACAGTCAATATCAAATACTTAAACTAATAACAAAACAGTAGTTGATTCAGAAGTGCCAGATTGTCATAGAAAAGTCAGAATTGCCTCCTCTCCTAGGTTCACGAAACGGTCGTCCATAAATGCATTGCTGTTCTGTTGTAAGTGATCTTAAAGATTCCTAATTGCATCTACTTCCGGAATGCTAAATAAAGTGCTTTTGCTTTCGCTTAAACACACAGCGTCTCCCTGACATGGTGCTTCAACACTAACTGCGGTTACTGAAACCACGCCTTCTTTATTTGCGTGAACATTTGGGCTGCATTATGCAAATATTCCCACATAGTGACGTAGGATCTGTGGGGCGTGTTAGAACGATCCGTTTTAGGGGGTGTGGCAGAGTCTTAACTTTGATAAAGAATTTCTCTTTTGTTTTGAGACTTTAGTCTTTGAAACTTCAGGGATATTATCTATGCACAATCAGCTTGTAACACTCCAAGAGAAAGGAAAACTTGAAATCGCATCATATGCCCCCCCTTTAAAATTTAATTTATTTTTGTGATCAAAGCTGAATTTTCAGTAAATAGAAAACATCATACTCCAATCTTCAGTGTCACATGATCCTGCAGAATCATTGCGCAATATGCTGATTTGCTGCTCGAGAAACATATCTTATTTTTATTTATGTTGCAAACAGTTGTGCTGCCTAATATTTTTTGTGGAAACTGTGATGCAAATGTTTTTTCAGGGTCCCTTGATGAATAGAAATTTCAAAATAAAGTTTGTAAAAATATATCTTTTGTAAACATTATACATGTGTTGTCTGTCACTCAATTGAATGCACCTTGTTGAGTAATGTATTAATTATTAAAACATCAATCTTAACTGAAGACAAATGGTGTAAACCTATTTACCATCACATATCACATAATTACAAAGCTAAAAAGTTCAAGTCAGAATTAACCTTTCTATTTCTTGTTGTTTCTCAGTTAGCCTTTATTTAGTGACTGACAGATAGCATAGTATCTATCATAGCACTAACTGGGTTAGGGGTGCTGAGAAAGATGACTAAAAATGTTTAATGCCTAATGGCCATATTGGCGAGTCAATGTAAAAAACACTATCTATAGACTGGAACACATATTCCACATGTGGCAGGAACGCCATCGTTTTCACAAATTCACGTTTTTGTAGTTTACACTGAGACGATAATGGTATCGGTTTCGAAAACTTGCATTTTGAAACCTGTTTTTGAAATTTTGCATTTTCAGCCCCCTGCAACACCGTTGTCGTGTAAATGAACAGCCAAAACACATAAAAAAGTTTTCTGTTTTTAGTTGAAAACTTGTGTAAACAAAAGCTATTTTGTTATTAGAAGCCATGTTTTTGTAATCGTCCTTGAGGAAGGGGCAGGATTCTGCAAGTGTATAGGACTGGAGGGAAAGAAATAGTCTGAATTACAGGCTTAGAGACCAACATAAAAACAACATAGAGGTTTATCCAAATAAGGAATGGCTTCACAAGCTAAGATCTTGGTTTCCTAGAGGTTTATCAACATATGTTTTTGCAGACTGGGCCCCATCTCTGCTAGAAAGAGAATCGCATTCTGTACCTCATGTCTGATGCCATGCGCTAGTGTCACGTGTTCATGCGAATTAGGCTAATCATCCCATATAGAAAACATCACAAGTAAAATGTATCATGTTTATAAAGATAAAAATGGGTTTATTATAGCCCAATACAATTTACATTTCAGAGATCATTACAAATCAATTATTAAAAGCTAAAACTGAATAAATTTAAATGAACAAACTTGGCGTTGCATTTGTAACCATGTGAAAACAGGAGGTGCTGCAGCCCCCTCAGCACCCCTACTTCCCGCGTCCCTGCTCGAGTGTAAGTAATTTTTCTTTAAATTTGTTGAGATCTTCCCAGACTGTGGTCAGTTCTGTGAGTGGAGATTTGGGCAGCACGGTCAGTGGTTTCTTGAGGCTGTCTGAGGTCACCATCATCTCCTGACTCATCTGTTTACCTCAGCAAGCAGCTGTGCCAGGGGGCCAAACGCACTCCTCTCACAAAATTTCTGTTGTCTTTGGAGTAATATTATTGGTGTAATATTTCACTTGTGTTTTCTTATTACACTGTGCACTTTTCCCCTTATGACCGCTGATCGGTGGGAGCCATAGGATACAGTGGCTGCTGGCCAGTTTCATTAGGCGTCGTGAGGGCAGAATATTTCACAATTACTGTCACTCAGATGAAGTTTTGTGTGTCAGTGATGAGTAAAAAGGCCACAAGTCAATTTTTTTAAATGAGTCAGAGTGTGGATTTTCTTTTGGAATTACTTTTGCTTCAGGTATCTTTATTCACAATCATTCTTCCACCCTGGGGCTATGTATTTCTACAACAAACAATACACAAAATACACAAAAACTGTACCAATGGACTCTCCAGCCTTATACAGGCTACTTAGCAGAGTTATTATAATTTTGAATGTAGTTTCTGTTTGCATTTTATTCTCAATTGTCACACTTCTGTTTTAGTTTTTGCTCTTTTGGAGTTTTCTGGATTTAGTTTATTTTGCTTTTATTTTATTTTGGTTTTAGTATTTTTATATTATATATTTATATTCAATTATCTATTATTATTTTAAATGTTTTAACAGCATTTAGTTTAACCGCATTATGTGTAGTTTAGGCATGTTGTAAATATTGAAAGTTTTAATTTTAATTTAACTTTTTAAGTTATAGTGTCATGAAAATGTATTTTAATTAAGTTTCAGTTTGTTTGTTTGTTTCTTTTAGTACAAAAAAATAATTGTATTTTCATTGACAACAAAAAAATGGCTACTTTAAAAAGAAAGAGCTGGCCGGGTCATTTATATTTTTGACTATGTACAAAAAAGTTCTAAATAAAACAAAGTACATTTTTGTAAGGAAATGCAATTTCACTCTTCACTTTACTTCAAAATTTCACATTTAATTCAATGTGTTACTTGCCATTTCTTTGTACTAGCTTCTTTACTAGCAATTTCTGAGTGAAAATGGTTTCTAAATGATTTGTTTTTTTCAGTGTTGGGTACCAAAGAGTGCCACTGATCCTCAAAAAAGAAGCTGCATGATGCTTCTGTCGCTACAGTGTCTTCTTAATTGTATGATTGTTAGGGTGGCCCAGATTACAAACCAAAATAGCATATCTCGTTTTGCCAAGTTAAAACATTTAGGAATAAAACCTGTTCATGATGATTTTGTCATGGTGGTGAACCGCAGAGCATGATTTATGGACACAGGCATGGTCCAGAGCTGATAAGCAGGTATTCATATCCCAGGATTCAGTCACACATTACTGTTTTTCTGTCAAGCTACATATGACAATTAATGAGATGGCCAAGGTGGCTGGTGAGGATTAAAGCTCTTCTGTTGGTTGAACCTCAGCTGGACGGTAGTCATGTCTTTAGGGTAAAGTAAACCAGGACATATTTACACCAGAGAGTGGGTCTTCTTTCGTCATCTTTAGTTCGTTGCCCATGTCTGGAAGATCAATCAGAGGATCCATCCTTAAAAATCCATGGTAATCTTTCATAGACCCACTGAGATAAAATACATGAACGAGGGAATCATTTTCTCTTTTGGCTCATTCACTTCGGGAAACAGTCTACAGAAATGTCTTCAAATATCTTCAATGTCTGTTATTTAACAAACAAACTAGGACAGAAGCCCATCCAAGCATCAAATTTCACACACCGTTTGATTCAGATGACATGATTCTGAAGTATAATCCTCTGAGAAACTTGCTCTTATGCCAGCGTTATCCCACCTTCCCATTCACATGTAAGAGACCGCAATCTGATCCCTGAGGAACCAGGTTTCACCCCTTCCTGTTCATCAAAGCTGCGACCAAGTCCTAAATCAAGAGATGAAAGAGGGTTTTGAACCTCTACAGGCAGCCTCTGGATAATGATGGAGAATAAAGGGCTTACTAATGATTCTTTAGCATGCCGTTCAAGTAGAATGATGTCTGTCAGTGAAAAAATGGTACCATGGATATACGTTCATTTATTACCACTTTTTTTTAGCCTATGCTGCCATACGATACACAATTTTAATTTTACTTTATTTATGGAGTCCTTGTTACAGTGTAATTATACATTTAAGTAGTAATATTAATTAACAACATCTACTTATTATAGGGTTAGGATTAGGGTTTGATTTAGGGTTATCTGCATGTAATTATGCATAATGTACTGTTGTTATTATTATAGTATGTATTTATAACAGTGTTGGGCAGTAAGTAGTCACTAGTAACTTAGTAATAATATTACTTTTTGAAGTAACTATAGTGTAACTAATCACTAATAAGATTTCAGTAATAATGTTACAGTTACCATCCATAAAACAGCTTGTTACTTAGTTACTTTTGATGCCTCAACCCCACTGATTTAAAATCCAACAATCAAATAATTCATTTATTTTTTATTTTCATAATTTTCACGACTCGCACATGCATGTGCTATCCCCAGTGCAGCAGGCAAGCTTGGAATATGGAAAAGCTTACATCCAGCAGATAGAAATATTGCATTATATCGATTAGGTCAGGAAAACAAATTATGATGAGCACTGTTGTGTAAGTTGTGGCTTTACTTTACTCTGGCATTACATCCCACCCACATTCCTCTGATCAGCATGTGGTACATTATATTACTATAATTAAAAATCTTTTTGGAAAACTAAACAGTTTCTTACAAACATATGTGATTTGATAAAATACATAATGAAATATAATCGTATATGGGTAACAGAAATTACAATTAGCTTCAAGCTACACATGACAATTAATCAGATTAATACAACACTTCTACTTGAATGTCACTATCAATCACTATTGAGTGTTTGTAATAACTTCTGACTGCGATCCATTGTGGATTTTGATCAAATGATGAGGCAGAAATATGTTGTTAGTAACATTTTAGAAGAATTTTTTTGGGCAGAAACACAATTACAGCTTCTGTGGGGCGCGACTAGTAGTGTAACTAGTTACTGTTGCCAGAAAGTAACAAGTATAGTAACAGTATTACTTTTGAAAGGAGTAACTTGTAATGAGTAATATACTCAATTCTTTGAGTAGCTAGCCCAACACTGATGTCTAATGTGTAGTGTAGAATGATGGAAGCGGTGGTTAAGGAGTGCATTTGCATAGAAAACAAAAATAATAATAATAGAAAAGGAAAGTATTTTCTCTGTTGAAATAATGGAATTATACTGTAAAATATATTTTTTATTTAGTACAACTAAAAAATTACAAAAAAAATATGTATGTCCATTGTCAAATGCTAAAGCGGTAAGCTTTTATTTAGATGTTCTTCTGGTAAATAAATGTGCTGTGTTTGAGAGTGAAGCATGGCACCGTGTTCGTTTACATGTGCGCAGCTCATAATACAGCGCTGAGCAGCTCAGTTTATTTATTTAACTGAATCGCCTTTGCATTTGATAATCACATTAAGCCATAATGCAATATTGATTATATTTCGATTGTGCAGCTCTAATTACTAGACTTTTGAAGCCGTTCAATAACTTCATGTGAACAGACTGATATTTAAGCCGTTACTTAAAAGCTTCACCACAGCTCTCAAATCTTATTCATGTGTGCGTATTTTCCACAAAGATGTCAAGAACTGGCCTGTGAAACATTGTGTGTTTCTTGACAGCACTTTTGTTCATTAAATTTTGATTGATGACATAGAGTCACTATGGAGATGCACCTCAGCAGATGTAAATTATGTTTGATTGTAGAGGTGATCTTGGGAACAGACGCCTTCTGTGAGCAGACACTACAGATTGATCCAACCTCTTAGTCTGTCTTCTATTTCAACATGAACTGTCATGTGCTTCAAGGATCTGTGGCAAGTCCAAGTCTAACTCAATCTCAGATACTCAGTGTATGACACGCTTGCCCTTGTGATGACAAGCCCTTTGAACATGTAAACTGTGTGAACCAGTCCCTGAGAGAGAACCGAGATTAAAGTGCAATTAATGTACTTCAAGATTGTCTCATATAAAAGTGTAGGGAATGTGCACTTGCTTTTTTTTAACAACATGGTTCAGGTCACCAGTGTTTAAAGTCAACATGAAGCAGCATTTGCAAGTGATTTTAATTCCAAGAAGGTCCAGGTCAAGTTGTCCCTCAAGAGCATCTTGACATATGCCAATGGTACTGCCTCTTTTTCAAATCTAGTGTGAACAAATACTGGCCAAGTAACAAACTGTACAGAATTCAAAACCTCAGAAATGGCTTTTCATTGACTACACCAAGATTAAAATAAAAATAGCACTCGAATATTAAGTAGTTGTGATCCATGCTTAATGACTTTATATTCATTTTACACAAACTAATTGAAAAAAAAACAAGCTGTTAAATGGAACGATTGTTAATGTATCTGCCGCTTTTGGAAGATGTTTCCCATGACATTATACAGACGGAGCGTGTTTTTAATGACAGTGAGGATTTCTAAACTCGTGATCATTCGGATTCTCATGGGTCGTCATCATGGAATTGTGTTCTAAATTGCAAAACTCTCTTTTGAAATGAAAATAAATCATTTTCTGTTCAATAAAGATCAGTCACTTGACTCTGAATAATGCGATTACCTGGAAAGACACTGACAGATGGAAACATTCAGAACGGACCACTGGGCTGTGGAAACAGCTCATGTTGGCTGTCTAGACAGGTGCAGCACTACACAGAAAAATGGGTTGCCTGTCCCACTCAACTCCAGAATTATTTTTACTGGACAGCAAAATAAATATATTTACTGAAGCTGTGGTCACATTTGCCTTTGTTTGGCAAATTTTCACAGACAAAATCCAGATATTTCAATAGGATTCACAAAATGTGAATTTTGTGTAAAGGTGAAAGATTTTCCCACACAGATTTTCCAACAAGTTCAGGATTTTCACCAGATTCCTTCTGCATGATCAACAAGAAAAGCGTGACTGGTTCTGAAAGTGACATCTGTGTGAGCTGTGCTTCAATGTCACTACACCGATGAACCATATTCAGTGGACCTTTGTCCTTGCGAATGTAACCGACCGCTTCTTAAGAATTATGTATTTTTCATAGTGCTGTAAGTAGTATATCATCTCCTATTTTCCTAGTTTCTGTAAAAATTATGTAGAAACAATTTTCATTCAGAAATTGCTAGTACATTTCATAAATAATTACAGATATCGGCAAGGTACACATTTGCATTAACTATGCTCTTTTATAGAGACGTAAAGTCTTACAAAAGACTCTAAAGACAACACGTCATTGTTTTTTGTTATTTAATCTTGAAATTGTGGCATATTAATTTATGAACATATGGGTACCCATAATAAAAAAGGCATTAAAGGCCCAATAGGAGAACTTTGGAAAATGCTAACTCATAGCCTGTAGCACTGAAAGCGACTGTCCCCACCCTCCTGCCATCTCCTCCAAAGGCCACGCCCCCAGATGAATGCATATCCCTCACTCACATACCAAGACGCAGAGACCACATTACTACAATAGGCCTACTGAAGCGGTGTGCCCAATTCCAGCCCATGGTTCCGATGAAGTACATTTTCATACGTATCCCCTCGCTCAGTGCGGTGTAGTGTAGGCCTACAACACTGTGTAGGGATCATGTCAATAGGAACACAGTTCATGCATGAAGCTCTCTTCTAACGAGCTTGTTATCTGAATCGGGTGTGTTAACTAAGCGAGACATTCAAAATATTCAGAGCGGGGGGCGCGAGGACTGGATTAACCGCTGGACTACATCATGTGTCATTCACCAATGAGAAAACTTTAAAAGTACTTCTATAGCCAGGATGAGACTCGGGGTTTGATTTGATTTAGACCTGCCATCCCTCGCATCTGTGTCTCGTCACAAGCGAGTGTGAAACGCTGCTGAGTGATTGTGTACCTGTTCTGCCGGGAACCAGGTGCGCATCAGGTATCAGATCAGATCATAAAGTTGACAGCAGGTACGAAAGCTTATTAAAACGCTCGGACGAGCCGTTTTGATTGAGACATTTCCTTGGTCCCTACGCCCTTCACAAGAATCTAATCATATACAAACAGATGAACACATTGTAGACCAACTTAACTTATGGTTGCTATCTGGTGTTTACGAGACCGTTTAACCAGAGCATAACAAAAAAGTTTATTCTTGAAGACAATCACACTATTACACCTTTAGCTCTCATTTATGGTATATTTTGAACTGAACTGCCATGTAATGTATGTAATGTAAATGTTGAGTGAATGACATCCAGTCTCTAAAAATGTTTTCTTAATTAATTGAGATCTACTGATACTGTAAATTTGTACAAAAAATTATAAAGTGCTTGAAAATAGTTTTTGTTAAATGTTGCTATGTGTATACATTTTAGTATATTATTATATAATAACGAATGTTTATCTCTAAATACTTAGTAACATGGCTCTTCAGCCCAATGTGAATATTGTAATGCTGTGTTTGTCCCCCAAGCTGACAGAGCAAATATCTATTCCATCATTAATTCTATTAACTTTTTTATAATTTCTGTCCATCCATCCCATTGGTCAGTAATTTGGGATTGAGGTTTTTGGCAAGCAACAGGTTTCTCAAGTCTCCTCCTCTCTTCTTCTCTCTCTTTCTTTTTTTCTTCTCCTTTTTGTGTGTGGTGTGTGGGGGGGGGCATGAGTAAATAAAGCTTAGAATCCTAAAAAATGCGAAAGTTTTTGTGAGGGTTATGGTAACGGGGTTAGAAAATACGTTTTGTACAGTAATAGCAAACAACATTTACGCCTATGGAATCGTCCCTCATAAAACCTGAAAACCTTTGTCTTCTGTCTGCCTGTCTGTGTGTGTGTGTGGTGTGGTGTGGTTGTGGTGTGTTGTGTGTGTGTGTGTGTGTGTTTGTGTGTGTGCTGTGTGTGTTTGTGTGTGTGCTGTGTGTGTCCGCTTCTTTTTGTGACATGCAGGAGTAAATTATGTATTGACAAAGTATGTCACTTAGGTATTACAAAGAGAAGGTGACTTTTCATTACCCCATGTCCCCACTTTTCAACACGCTTATAAATCACACAGAATGGAGTGTATTGAAAACTGAAATAGCTGAAAGTTTCCTGTGAGGGGTAGGTTTTAGCGTGGGTAGGTTTAGGTGTAGGGTGATAGAATATACGTCTGTACAGCGCTATAAAAACCATTACGCCTATGGGATGTCCCCACTTTTCACAAAAACAAACCTGTGTGTGTGTGTGTGTGTGTGTGTCACAATCTCACAATCTGAGTCAACAGACTTAAATCAACCAATATCACACATAAACCCATCCCACCATTCATTAATTCGACCTCAAAACCTTCAAAATCCAGCACACAATTACTAATCAGCATAGCCTGTCATTCTTTCATATACACTGTCAGTCAGCAGCACATCTTTCCTCTCTCTCAAATCAGATTGACTTAAACGTCTAGAATCATTGTTCATCGCTAATCGTGGGCTGAAACGATGCCAACCTATTAGTCACTGTAAATTTTCCTGTTTTCAAAACATCAACAGCTGTTCCAGGAATTCTGTTCTTTTTCTGATTGCTGGACTGGAAACCTTGATAACAATGTTTCACAAACATGTTGTGTGCTCTGTTAAGAGGCACTGGAGCCCTGTCAAGTGATTATGTCAATCTCCTTTTGATTAATATACCGACATAGTGCATTTTAATTATATTTTGCAATCGGACAAGTGTGCGTTACGTTATTTGTCCTCCTGTCTTCTTGAGCAGACACCAATGTGATTTAGTAACATAAAAGGATGCCTTTAATAAATAGATTTTTTCATTATTACATTTTTCAGAAAATATAATTTAAAGTAGTTTTACTTTATTCCCAATGCAGTAAACTCACTGATGCCTAAGCGTTCATTTTTATATTGCCTGACTTCCAAATTGTAAATCCCTCGCTGTTGACATGCAGCCAATAATCTGTAATACCCATAATTCCAGTGTTTCTCCACCTTAAATTTGCATATTGAGTTTTGGTGGCTGCATTGAGCAGGATCAGCAAGCCCACAGGGAATTGGATGACGCCTGCGATGAAGTCAGTCAACACCAAAACTCAGTTTTTGAGTTTTCAGTTCCAGAGCTTCATGCATTCCCGCTGAAAGGCTTGAATGCTAATTCTGCCTTACCCCAAACAAAACACATCCCAGTCTCAGGACGGATAGGCACATCAATCAAGGATTTGGCCTCTCTCCCTTTTTCTCCTGTGCATACTCATGCTGCTTCCCACATCTCAGAGTCGTACATGCCTGAACATCATAGATGGACACTCACACTTTCACTATCCCTCCGCATCCCTCTTCCGCACCTATTGCAGTTGTTTCCTACTGCGTGGATTTTATTACTGAGCTTGTCGCTGTGCATTCTGACATTGTCATCACCAAGAAGGAACAAAGTTGATTTACAATTTGACCAAAATGGTACTTGCCAAAAACAAAAAAAATAAATAAATAAAAACACAAACAAAAAAAAAAATATAATATATAATGTGGTGGGCCTCCCCCTGCCCTTCGTGTCTCATGGTGTGTGTGTGTGTGTGTGTGTGTGTGTGTTTCAGTTAACATATCTAAAAATCTCTTTAAAAATATATTTAGTGTATATGTACCATGTATCAGTCACATTTTTAATTAGATTTTTCAATGTTTTTGAAAGAAGTGTCTTCTGCACGCAAAGGCTGAATTTATTTGATCAAAAGACAGTAAAAACAGTAATCACAGGAATAAATTACATTTTAAAATATATTCAAATAGAAAACATTTAATGCATATTGTCAAGTGCACAGAATTACTGTTATTTTTTTTATCAAACTAATGAAGCCTTGGTGAGCAAAAGGGACCTTTCAAAAACATTGAAAAACCTTAATTATTCTTATTACAACTTTTGACTATTAGTGTGTATGTGTGTATAGTATATACACAAAAATATATGTTTTTTACTTGGTAAAATTATAAACTAAAAAAAATTTATTAAAAACAAGTGACTATTTTTATTATTAAAAAGAAAATGAGTCAAATACTTTTTTCACACTCATTTCTTGGATGTTCATGTGCACTTTTAGAAAACATGCAGTGCCTATTTGGACCAGAGAAACTCTTTTTGAAAGCCAGAATCACTAGATTCTGGAATAAATTAATACGTTTTCTTTTTATAATGAATCAGAGTTTCTCCTTTTTCTCTATGATGTCTCTATAGACAGCACGCCATGTTTTGTAACAGAGCTCTTGTGTCACTTTAGCAGTGCTACATGCTGTCACCTCCCCTCATTCTCTGTGAGGTTTGCACAAAACTAGTCGTCTTAATTCGTCTCTTCATGGCGAATGGTTTGTTCAATTTGAAAAATTACTTCGTCTTCCTTAGCGCTCAGCCTCTATTACGCCCTCTGTCACATTAGCTGACCTTTCAGGCTTCTCAGACTGTGACAATGGACCCGTCTTGTCTGCCAGTGTGCAAGACTCAAAGAAAAGGGACTGGCTGCTGACACCTCCTATTCAGCGCAGAGCTTCCCAAAACCCATCACGTGACTTTTGCTTTGTGACAGATTGTATTAACGGCAGGAGACATTGATGGATTTGCTTTTTGGCAAGGAACAGTTTCTGCCTTTTCACACCCAAACCACACACATCAATCAGAAATCTTGCCTGGTGAAAACCTGTTCCTTTTGGACGTTTCTTCAAATATTGCTGCTCTAGTAATGCCAGATTGCTGATGTCGAGGAGGATATTGGGATGTGAAATTCGAATCAGCCCCACTGAGCTAATTTTCTCACTGTAATGAAAGCCTCAATTTAATTTTGCAGTGTGAGATCCGATCCTCTGACAGAAGCGATATTTTTATTAGCCTGATATAGGAGGTGCATCCTCTCCCTGCTTTGTGCCCTGAAGGCGACCATTTCGGTCATTTGCTGGCGTCTCTTATCATATGGGGTATTGGAATTGCTCTCACCCATAGTCACCTATTCACATTCCATTTCTCTCTCACAAAATCCTTTTTTCTTTTTTATCGGCTTCATTGGATGCTCTTATCTCTGGCTTGGTTTCAAATGAGGCACATTTGGCTCGTATTTCACCATCCAGAAGTTTTTATTATTATATTTGCAATTGTTTTTGGAGCGAGACTCTGCCTTTTCAAAACGTTAATGGCCCGTTTTTGACAGAGCATTCAAAGCTGTCTCCCTCACCCTATCATTTTATCCAAACTTTGCCTGAAATTTTCCTGCTGGCTTTTGTATTTATTGCTAACTCCAAGCAAAACTGGACAAAAACGATTTCTCTGCACCCGGTACCCATGAGTACTTAATAAACTCAAAGCATTAAATCTTAAACCACTCTGCAAAACAATACATCAGACAGATATTTTACTCAGGATGCCTTTTAAAGGTCTGTTTCTGTAGAGGATTTTGATGCTGTAAATGAGATTGTCTCAAGCTAAACAAGGAAACACTGAGAGTAAGTTTATGCATTCATATCTATCCTAATGTAGGAGTAATGATAAACAGGCGTAATAATAACCAGCTAGTTTGAAGACTCCTAGCAAAATGAAAAATATTTATCAGTTGTCTCATTGATCACATTTACAACCTTAATGGTTTGTTATACCTCAAAACCACAATACCGAAAAGTCCCCTAAATTATCGACATGATCAAAACTTTGCATGATCAAAAAAAACTTAAACCTACCCATACCACCAAACCTGCCCCTAACCTTACCCGTATCCCACCTCAATAGCCGCAAAAGTGTTTTGCAATTCAGTATGAACACAATAAGTACATTGTACTTATTTTTTGATGTTAAGGCCTCTTAATATAAAGTGGGACCAACTTTTTTATATATTGTTGGTAACATTTCAAGATTTGAAGCTACTTTACTTTTTATCCACACTTTATTATCCATTTTAAAACCATATTAAAATGTGAAGCAAATATGATACAAATGTTTATTTGTCCATCTCTCAATCATGTGAAATCAAATCACCTTTATTTATTTATATAGTGCTTTATACAATACAGATTGTATCAAAGCAGCTTTAGTGTTAAACAGTTGAATGCAAATAATAAAACAATAACGCAAACAAAATTCAATTCTGCTGTAAAGCAGCTCTAAAAAGAGGACAACAGTAAACAGTTCAGTTCAGTTAAACATCAAGTCAGTTCATTGTTGATTCAGAGATGTCACTGAAGTGAAGTCGTTTCCCTTATGATAATCCAAAACTCCTTGAGTTTTTTATATACAGTATTTCCAAACATAATGCCTGAGGACTTCAAATATTTTTTGTTCTCTCTAAAGAGTCCCCCCTCCCCCATCTTTAGGAGCCCTTTTTATAATTTCAAGGTAAGTGAGCAGAAACATTTTTGTTCTCAGAGACCTGTATAGTGGTTAGATTTATAGCCAAAGGGCTCTTGAAAAAAATGACAGCCAATGACATTCATGCACACAGAGTGGTTATTTTGAGCTCAAAATAATCTTTAAAAAATTACTAAAAACTAAAAAACAGCTAGAAATAGGCAAAAACATATCAAGTGAAACCAATTAGTTCAGAGCTTAATGATAATTATACAGAAAGAATATCACAAGAATATTATATGACTGGTTATTTGGAGGGGCACGTTCAGATCAGTGATATGGCTTGACGTAGTTCCAGCATCTGTGACAGTGATAGCCTGATTATGTGTCATTTACATTACATAATTAGCATTAATAACGCAAAATGGTCATATGTTACTGTACTGCATCACAGATTGGCACAGCTCTCATTGACACACATTAGCACTCTAAAGTGGTTGAGGAAAATGTGGAATCTTACCATATATTTCCTTTCTTGTGTAGCTAACAGAGTCAAGATTGATATGCGGGAGTATATCTACAAGTTCTGCAATGGCCCTGTAATTACAGTCTATTAAGCAATGGGACAATCTGGATCAAGTAGCAAATGAACAGGTTTTTGAAACCACTTCCATGCACGCCGTTCTCTGAGCCTAGTGCACCCACTGTGAAATATATAGAATGCATATTGAACTGCCATTACATTCGTTTATTTTCCCTATACCCAGCATTGTGGAGCAACTTCCTCCATATTACAATCACATAAGATCTGATAATGCACTGGGGAATGAATACCAGAATTCCTTTAGATTTCATGCTAATTCAACCTTTCTGGAGCCTTTGGGTGATTGAAGGTGTCAAGTCTTCATTGTTCTCTTAACATGCACCCATTTTAAAGCATCCTTCAGCATCTCTGACATAATGCCAGCCATTAAAGCTTTGTTAGATTTGCCACTGTCTTAATATAAAAGCCTGGACTGCTGTCCTTTCAATTCATTAAAGTCTTTTTTATCCTCAGGTTCTAAGACATTCACACTCATCACATAATGTGAAATGTATCTTCTGTCTAGACCATAAGATATGATTCTCAGCTGATTTTGCTTCAGGACTCAGACGTTTACATTGGATATCAAGTGGGGACCCAAAAGATCACCAGAAGTTTTACTGTGAAAACAGTAAAAGGATGTTCCTAAAAGTATGACATGTCTGATTATATTTAATTAAAATACTGATGTGTCATATAGTATTTGTTATACATTATGTGCATTTAGGTGTTTTTTAGGTTGTAAATTCATGGTTTAATGTTATATGCTAGCATCATGGATGACTGTTTTATGATTCTTCAATATATCTCTATATATCTATAGAATATAATTATAATATATATATATTATATAATATATAATTATATATATAATATCTATATATCACATAATAAATATAGGCATAAGATATGCATTCTGTGAGGCCGTTGTCACTATTTTACAGTGAAATTTTACTGTGAATTTCTGTAAACTGTGAACACCTGTCCGTTTCTTTACCATAAATTTAACAGATATTTTTCGACTGTGTACTTTTCTAACTGTGCATCATTGTATGTGCTTTATTGCTTTATTTTGTGCATTTGGCATAGTTGTTGTTGTTGTTTTTTTTCTTTTGAAATGCCCAAATTGATCAACCACTTTTCTAAATATTAGGATGGTATTTGTCTTTCTTAAATGGTTTAATTTGTCTGCAATGTCTGCAATAGAAAGATTTTTCTTTGGAAATCAATGCTACATGACTAGAGAAAACAGAGAAAGGGGGCTGTGGCATTCCCTTTTGCCAAAAAAATGAGAAAACTTCAGCACTCATAATGCACTTGGCTCAGCAGAAATACAAAAATGCTGAAGTACGATGTGTAGTTTTATATCATCCGGCAGACTTTTATTGACAAATATATGAGGATAACTCAGTGCAGTTCACACTGAAAAAGACTATACATTGTTTGTTTATATACATAACTACCAACAGTGTAATGATACAAAGCTGGTTGAACATCGGCAAAGTTATCCTTTAATGTCTTCCTGCCATTGATGTTCTTTTTAGTCTGTGATGGGTTTACATGTACGAAGCGGTATATTGCTTATGACGTTGTTGTGTGGAGCACTGGCAAATGTGTTGTGCTGATGACTGTTGTATTTGCTGGTGAGGGATGCAAGTTCAGCAAGCATGACACATTTTGGACAGGAGTGGGTGTTCAGCCCACATGGCAAAATGAGTGGAGAGCCTCTGATACAGGCTTTTGTTATTCTGAGTACCAGGGTCTTTGAGAACAACATCATGTTCACATTGTTTTCAAAGGCTTAGATTGTTGTTTGTTAATGTCATAGGTGTAATTGCAGGCTACAATACTTCACACCATTGCTCCGCCATATACTTTTTTTCTGTATTTTACATGTAATATTTGACCAATTATAGTTGACTATACAGAGCACCACTGCTCTTTCAGTGTGCCCCCCAAAATCTATTGAAATTCAAAACTTAGACCTCCAAATAGAAGGGCTGAAAGCTGTTCTTGGTTTTCTAATGCTTTTTCCTGAAAATTGCCAAATTGAAGTTGTTTGCGATGAGAAGAATTGGATGTGGGGTGTCTGCAGATGGACTGACAAGCCACTTTTTTATTTTGTATCACTATTTGTCACACTCAAAATGCAGGAGCAGAAAAAAGTGGTTGTCATGACAACAGCTGAAAAACAGTCTAGATGACCATTAGTAAGAGGTGCCTAGTAGGTAGTCCATTGTTAGATGCCCCCTTTGACCTGACATAATAACACACTGTATCATGACAATATCCTTAAAAGCCACTTTCATGAGACAACTTATCCAAATGAAACTTATGTAACCCATCAAATAACTACAACTACTTTTTGCCAAATAATGAATAAATAAGCAACATCATATGAGCGAGTGTACTGTTGTTCTGAATGTTGAGGCCAACAGAACAATGGCGAGTGTGATATTGCTTTTATACAACAGCTCAATAAAGGAGGTAATATTGAGTAAGTTGAAGTCAAAGCAGAACTTCTGTGCCTCTATGAGAAACATTCAAGGTGTTTCATTCCTGAATGAATCAATGTGTTTGAACAAGTCAGTGAAGTGAGTGATTCAATGACTCAGTCATAAAGATGGTGAAGTGTGTGATTTCAGTGATAAATCAGTGATTCATACTCACTCACAAACCCTGCCATATGTTTTCTTCCTGAATGAATCAATGTTTTCACCAAATCAGTTAAATTTGTGATTCAGTGACTCGCTCATAAAGACACTAATATGTTTTGTTTCTGAATTGATCAGTGTGTTTTGAACAAATCAGTTGAATGATTTAATGACTTACTCATTAAGACAAATACTGTTTGTTGCCTGAATGAATCAATGTTTTAACAAATCAGTGGAGTCAATGATTCAATGACTCCCTCATGAAGACAATTAATCATTTTGTTTCCTGGATGACTCAGTGTGTTTTAAGAAATCAGCAGAGTGATTGATTCAGTGACTCACTCATAAAGCCCATGTAGCGTCTGGACCAATCAGACACACCATTTTTCATTTGATTTAACAAATCAATTATTCATTAGATTAACAAATCGTCACAGTCCCCTCACCCAATAAACTGGATGCCAGGATGTCTGCCACCAGGCCCCCCCTGGTTACCATGGCAACCCTGACACCAGATACATTTACGACCTCCTGGAATTTAGGTGGAGAAAATCCTTCAGGTCATTGTGTATATTATTGTCATCGTGTATTTTTGTCTTTGAGATTGTATACTGTTTTATGCAGGCTTATGATCGAAACACTCACTCCTGTCAGCTTACATATATATAACCCTACCATGTTTAGTATCTATGAATTAGCATTCGGATGATCTAATTGAGAGTGTATATTGTATGTTTATACCTATGCAACATATTAGTGTTCTAAGACAGAATCCTTATTTTTTTTTTTATTAGTTTGTGCATCCACACCCCAAGCGAAGTACATTTGCAAATTACCATGCCCTCAAACAAAAGGTCGTAAACCCTCCAGCAATTGCAACCTCCCACTTGGAATTTCTGCCTTTCTCATTGGACAAGCCCACCTTGAGAGGCGTGAATCTTCCGAGACATTAAAAGCCCACACTAGGGACCCGCCCAGTCGGTGGTTCTGTTAGGTTTCGATAAGATGTGAGCTCCAACGCTCCAGAACATCCTAAGTTACGTGCCAGGCTTCGGCCTTGACTTTTCCATTCAACAAGATTCTCTGACTCAAACTGGTTCTTTTTCATCAACCAAATTCAGCAAAGATCAACTGGGACCTTCAGACTGCATCAAGCCTTTCTTTCAGACAGACGAGACTTGCAAGTATCCAAACTTAGTCTTATTAATTGATACATTAGGTATCATTTTCACCTTTTTACAAAGGTGTGTTTGAACTAAGAATCTGATGTTTCCCTCAGGTGTAAATCTGCTGAATATGCAAATGGTTCAATAACTTCATATTCTTATTTCTCTTCTCTTTACTGGTTAAGCTTTAACCCTTTCCTATACCAACTGTGCGTGTGTGTGTGTGTGTATTTGTGTGTTAGACCAGTTTATGTGTTTGTGTAGGGTGTTAGACCAGTTTATGTGTTTATGTAGTATGTTGGACTAGTTTAAGTGTTATGTAGTTAATAAAACCTTACTTGTATCCCACTTGACGTGTTCATTGTTTACTCATAACTGGAGTCACTTAATCATGCAGGTTTATGCTACAAGCTTTTGTAGAATTGCTACCGTAAGGAAGTTATCCAGTACCAAGAAATTAAAGTTCTTAGAATTGACAAGACAGTTGACCTGAGGTCAGCTAAATATCTACAGCGGATCAAAATATGAATAATTAATTATAACTAGTTATGATTAATTATTCATATTTCCCATGAGCTGATTCGTTACACCCACCATATATTTTGTTCCTTAATGAATCAGTATTTTTTTTAACAAATCAGTTAAATGAATGATTCAATGACTCACTCATAAAGACTGCCATTTGTTTCCTTCCAAAATGAATTAGTGTTTTCAAATAGTGCAAGCAAATTGAGTTGAATGAATGAATCAATAATTAATTCATAAAGAATGTCAGTTAGCTAATAACAATGTAACAATGTATAAACAATAACAATGGAACCTGCAGAAAAAGTCATACAAACAATGTTATAGAAACACTGTGATACAAAGTCTCAGGCTGTTGGACTATATCTATTAGAGCCAGAGGCAGACTTACCCGTTAGGCAAAGGTATGCGACCGCCTTGGGCCCCCAAAAGCCAAGGGCCCCCTAAAATGCTTTTCATATATGAGATGTGCATTAAGCGCGGAAACGCGAACGGTTGCTGTTTACGTTGTTTATTACCATGACAACCATTTGCGTGTCCACTTTGAACATGCTTCTTGTGTATACTGCTTGTAGCAAATGAAAATATCATGCATCTGAAGCTGTAATTAAGTATTGAGCAACAGTGCGTAATATATGTTATATGTTTGTTTTAAATGCCGCTTGCACATTTATGAGAAGGACCCAGGTAGAGGACATATACGCAGTTACTTTTTTGGTTGATATAATCCTTAGGTGTGCAAATGTATAATTTACTTTTCATTATTTTTTCAGTTTCATTTAAATTTGTAGTTAAAATGAAAATACATGTATTTTAAAGTTTAGAATTAGACAGCCTTTGGAGAGTGTATGAGACCAGGCACACAGGCTTACGCTGGTAACTCATCACTTTCCTCGTCACTATAGGCTATATTTTTCACAATTTTCTAATTTTCACTATTTCAAGTTTGATGATATTAATTCCTCGAAGGGAACTGACTGACTTCAGAAAAGTTTCGATGGCATTTTCATTCTATCTGACAAAGTAGCGTTTATGAGCAGAGTGCTGCTTTCTTTACAGCCGTTACCGGGGAAACCGCTACATTTCTGACGTCCCAAAAGCACCTCCTGCTGGCAGAGAATGAATGTGCATTTTCAATAATCCAGTCTGTAGTTTTTGTTCAGATCAATGTGAAAATCCACCCACGTAACCCCATTTTAAATTAATATAATAATTTATACTTCTGACTCATCTCTTTTCTTTTAAAAAAATGGTTTAAAGGCTCAATTGTGATGTTTATTACTTTATAATTTATTTTGTTTTTGTGAAAACCTGTATCCCAACTGTAAATCAATTGTTATTTCGTCGTCCCCAACATGAAAAAAAGCCATAATACACTGGACTCAGCTATGGGGCACCATTGTGCAGCAGCAAGCATCACAACAAAAAAAAGGATCTTCAAGGTTGATCCAGGTAAATGTGTGTAAATATATAGAGCTCCATTCCTATATTTTGCCTGGGGCCCCCAATTCACTAAATCCGCCCCTGATTAGAGCTCCTGAAATGCCACTTAGCTAATCATATTCGAGGACTGGAACTACTTTTTGTCATTATTATGAAAACAATTTCATCTTCTTACATATATTTGTGCACAAATTGCTTTCACAAAACCATAAAGTGGTTGTTTATTAAGTCACGAAAGTGTGTGATCAACAGTATGTAGCCAGTTTGTCAAACTAAACTGAGGCAGAGATTTGTTCAGTCACAAGTACCCGCATTCCCCTTAAGTTGTTCTGCACAAAGACACTATTAGAAGAGTAAACAAGGTATTTCCTTGTAGCAGCAGAGCCAAAAGGCTTGTGATGTTTAGTTGATGTGGAGCTAATCTAACACTGTTTATTCTGACACAGTTTCAGCTGCTTAATTGTGCTTTAGGGAATGGGTGATTCATCCCGTCTCATTACAATAAAGATGTAAACCATTATGCTTTCTCATCCCAAAGCCTGCATTCATGCATTCTCACAGCACTCAGAATGATGACTGAATTTGAATTGATTTCCAGTTTGCAAAGTTGGGTGGGTATGTAGCACCCAGTGGGGTTTTCTAACGGTCTCAGAGATGTTCTTTGGTTTAAAAGCTTACGGTGAAGTGTAAAATCTTTTTTTAAATAAATCAAATTCCGAGCATAGCTCGAGTACCACCATTAATCAAAATGTATTATCAGAATGATACAGCATTTTTTTTTTCCTTTTTATTTGAACTGTTGCAGTGGGATTATGCCGATACTGAATCTTTTCAGGTAAACATGCTGAAGAAACAGTGTTATGGAATAACTACTAACAAATTATATTTTCAATGGTGTGACAATAATTTGATATAACTAAAGCCTAGTGGATATTTAAAGCCCTTTGATATACCTTTGTGGAAAAAAAGTACAAACCCAATTCCAAAAAAGTTGAGACACTGTACAAATTGTGAGTAAAAAAGGAATGGAATAATTTACAAATCTCCAAACGTATATTTAGTAAAATAGAATATAGATAAATATCAAATGTTGAAAGTGAGACATTTTGAAATGTCATTCCAAATATTTGCTCATTTTGGATTTCATGAGAGCTACACATTCCAAAAAAGTTGGGACAGGTAGCAATAAAAGGCCGGAAAAGTTAAATGTACATATAAGGAACAGCTGGAGGACCAATTTGCAACTTATTAGGTCAATTGGCAACATGATTGGGTATAAAAAGAGCCTCTCAGAGTGGCAGTGTCTCTCAGAAGTCAAGATGGGCAGAGGATCACCAATTCCCGCAATGCTGCGGCGAAAAATAGTGGAGCAATATCAGAAAGGAGTTTCTCAGAGAAAAATTGCAAAGAGTTTGAAGTTATCATCATATACAGTGCATAATATCATCCAAAGATTCAAAGAATCTGGAACAATCTCTGTGCGTAAGGTCAAGGCCGGAAAACCATACTGGATGCACGTGGGAAATTTTTTTTTTTTCCCTTTTTTTAGGGGCCCTTAGGACGGCACTGAAATCACATACAGGAATTTTACTGTAATGGAAATCACAACATGGGCTCAGGAGTACTTCCAGAAAACATTGTCAGTGAACACAATCCACCGTGCCATTCGCCGTTGTCGGCTAAAACTCTATAGATCAAAAAAGAAGCCATATCTAAACATGATCCAGAAGCGTAGGCGTTTTCTCTGGGCCAAGGCTCATTTAAAATGGACTGTGGCAAAGTGGAAAACTGTTCTGTGGTCAGACGAATCAAAATTTGAAGTTCTTTTTGGAAAACTGGGACGACATGTCATCCGGACTAAAGAGGACAAGGACAACCCAAGTTGTTATCAGCGCTCAGTTCAGAAGCCTGCACCCCTGATGGTATGGGGTTGCATGAGTGCATGCGGCATGAGCAGCTTACACATCTGGAAAGGCACCAACAATGCTGAAAGGTATATCCAAGTTCAAGAACAACATATGCTCCCATCCAGACATCGTCTCTTTCAGGGAAGACCTTGCATTTTCCAACATGACAATGCCAGACCACATACTGCATCAATTACAACATCATGGCTGCGTAGAAGGATGTGGGTACTGAAATGGCCAACCTGCAGTCCAGATCTTTCACCCATAGAAAACATTTGGCGCATCATAAAGAGGAAGATGCGACAAAGAAGACCTAAGACAGTTGAGCAACTAGAAGCCTGTGTTAGACAAGAATGGGACAACATTCCTATTCCTAAACTTGAGCAACTGTCTCCTCAGTCCCCAGACGTTTGCAGACTGTTATAAAAAGAAGAGGGGATGCCACACAGTGGTAAACATGGCCTTGTCCCAACTTTTTTGAGATGTGTTGATGCCATGAAATTTAAAATCAACTAATTTTTCCCTTAAAATGATACATTTTATCAGTTTAAACATTTGATATGTCATCAATGTTGTATTCTGAATAAAATATTGAAATTTGAAACTTCCACATCATTGCATTCTGTTTTTATTCCCAATTTGTACAGTGTCCCAACTTTTTTGGAATCGGGTTGTACTTATTGTATAAATAATATACTGTAAAAGAATGCACTTGCAGTGGGTATAGAAAAGAATCACCCCCTTTTAAAATAATCACATTTTGTAGCTTTGCAGCCTGAAATGAAGAGGGAGAAAATGTTTGTTTTATCTAGCTGTGGTTTTGCCACAGAGCCTCCCTGGATCAGGACGTCACTCCAAACTGGATGAAAGCCAGGAGGAAACTGGTCAGAGAGGAATCCAAGTGCTACAGCAACTCTGAAGCAGTTGCAAGAATTTATGACAAAGAGTGGTCATTGTGTGCATGTGACAACAATAGCATAAATTCTCCACAAATGTGGCTTGTATGGGAGGGTTGCAAGAAAAAAGCCACTCCTCAAGAAAGGCCACATGCAGTCACGGCTGAGCTTTGCCAAAACACACACAGGCAGATGAGACTAAAATGTAATTATTTGGCCTCAACACCAAACGATATGTCTGGCAGAAATCCAATGCAGCTCACCATCCAAATAAAACCCAGCTAAGTAGTGTAACGCACTTAGTTAGGCCTTTTATGGGGGTGTTTCTCTGCAGCAGGGCAAAATACGGTCAAATTCTTGAGGAAAATCTGCTGCACTCTGCCAGAAAGTTGTCAATGTGAAGAAGTTTTACCTTCCAACATGACAATGACCCCAAGCACACTGCAAAACTGACCACACAGTGGTTGAAGGAGAAAAATGTCTGTGAATCTGTGAAATGACTTGAAGACTGCAGTCCACGAACGTCACCATCAAATTTAACTGAACTTGAGCAGTTCTGCAAAGAAGAGTGGGCAAATATTGCAAAGTCTAGATGTGCAAAGTTAGTAGAGACAGAGACATAGCCCAACAGACTAAAGGCTGTAATTAAAGCAAAAGGTGTTTCAACAAATACTGACACAAGGGGGTGATTCTTTTTCCAAATCAGTGATGCTGTTTTTTCTCTCTCTCTCTCTCTTGAACTGTTGGTGTTATATCTTTCACTTGGATGTTATAAGTTGCACTGAGTAAATACAGTTGGATAAAACAAAAACTGTGTCCGTCTTCATTTCAGGCTGCAAAGCAACAAAATGTGATTATTTTAAAGGGGGTGATTCTTTTCTATACTCACTGTAAATGTGAACTGTATGTTTGTTTTCAGACATGTAATTGCTTGTTAATGCAAATTATATTAGCTGTATAGTTTACATTTATATAAAATTTATATTAAATGCAATTAGCTAAGCTAGAGTGCTTTTTGATCACTAGTAGGACTTAAGTACATATGTATATGCATTTTCATAATACAGTCTTTGATTAATATTATTAAAATATACTGCAGAATGTACTAAAAAGCATTCATGGTAGACTATAATTTACTCAAATGTAATTTCTATTAAAACTTGCATTTAATGTATTTAATATATCATCTTAAAATGTAATATCAAATAACACACTAAAGTTCATATAATCAAGTTCTTTATATATGCTTAGTATTTCGTGACAAACAAATAAGTGTACTTCTTTACACCAAACACAAACTAAACAACAAAAGAATATTTAAATATAATGATTTAAAATGTTTAATTTGACATTTACAATAAATAATTATTACAATAAGTAAACTTTTTAAAAGTGTACTTAAGTGTGTTAAGAAACATACTTTAAGTATACTTAAGTGCCTTAATTTTCATTAAATCTTAATGTATGTTATTTTTTTTTAATTAACTTTAAGGATTTGAAGTACAAGTGCACATTCAAGCAGTTAGGAGCAACTGATCCTTTTGCGTTTGAGTCTGTATATAGAGTGTTTTATAATTTATTTAGTATAAATTTATCTAAATAACAGGATAATGTCCTTGTAAATAGCTTCGAGGTATTTAGTAATATATGTTAGTGCTTGTAGTGTGTTTTACTATTAATGAATAGCCTGGGAAACCCCGTCCTCGGTTACGTATGTAACCTAGTCATGAAGGAGGAACGGAGCGTCATGTCGGATGAACGACGAAATTGGGATCTCGCTTAGAGGGACCAATCTATTTCGAGTGTAAACTAAACAAGCCAATGACAATTGGCGTGCGATAGGCATCCAGATTGCTGCTGATCACAGCGTGAGTATTAGTAGGCAGCAGATGCAGCGCATATTCAGTTTTTCTCTGAGGAGCCGAGCCGGTGACCCGGCTGGTCAGCGGTGGTACAGGAGCTGTGGCGACGGGAAGTGACATCTCCGTTCCCTCCTTCAGGAAACGAGGGTTACATACGTAACCGAGATGTTCCCTTTCAGTCGGTCACTCTTGACGTCACTTCGGAGGACCGACGAATTGGGATCCTAACAAAAGGCCACAGCTACCGCCCCTTCAAGTGTCCTGTGGAAGCCACCTGCGCCACTACTTTTTGGCGTAGGCCAGGGCTTACAACAAGAAGACCAGCTACTGCTGCTATGGCACTAACCAATGAGTAAGACTGGATAACACTAGGAAAAACGTACCCGTTCTACTTGGAACAGGGCGTTACGGAAGCTCGAACCTTCCAGAAGGAGGTTTCGAAAGCAATACACATATGAACATCCCTTAGGTGCATATGGAAGAATGGAGGTGATTGAACCCTCTTGGAATGGCAGAAGTCTGCCGGGGAAACACGGGCTCAAGGCTATACCGTGGACTTTACACATATGAGATCCACTTAGGTCTTACATATGGAACACAGCCTTCTACCGGTTCTCGAGGATTCAGCGAGTGAAGGCCTGGCGCCGGACGCTCCGCCACGTCTGGCTGCCGAGGGGACGGAGGAACTCAACAGGGTCTACTGTATGGACTCTCTGGAGTGATTTTGCAAGCCGACCCGAAGCCGGGGCCTCTCAGTGCTTCTACCCGTTTGAAGTGAGAACACATGAGGATACCGGCTCCACACGAAGACTACAGAATCTAGCGAATGTGTTAGGGGTCACCCAGCCCACAGCCCTACAGATATCTGTCAGCGAGGCGCCACGAGCCAGCGCCCAGGAGGATGCAACACCTCTAGTTGAGTGAGCTCGCAACCTGAGCGGGCAGGGCACCCTGTGCCTGATAAGTTAGGGTGATGGCATTCACTATCCAATGGGCCATCCTCTGCTTAGAGATGGCATTCCCATTCTGCCGGCCTCCGTGACAGACAAAGAGCTGGTCTGAGGTCCTGAAGCATTGTGTCCGGTCTACTTAGCACCTTAAGGCTCAGACGGGACAGAGCAAAGCTAGGGCTGGGTCTGCCTCCTCCGAGGGCAGCGCTTGGAGGTTCACCACCTGATCCCTGAAGGGAGTAGCGGGAACCTTGGGCACGTAGCCGGGCCGGGGCCTCAGGGTTACCTGGGAATCAGCCGGCCCGAACTCTAGGCACGAATCGTTGACCGAAAATGCGTGCAGGTCCCCTACCCTCTTGATAGAGGCCAATGCCAGCAGGAGCAAAGTCTTCATTGAGAGGAACTTCAGCTCCACTGCCTGTAAAGGCTTCTCAAACGGGGCCTGCTGTAGTGCCGTGAGCACCAGACTCAGGTCCCAAGAGGGTATAGAGGGGGGCCGTGGAGGATTTAACCTTCCCACCCCCCTAAGGAATCTGACGACCAAGTCATGCTTCCCCAACGACCTCCCTTCTACGGGGTCGTGGTTAGCAGCGATCGCGGCGACATGAACTATAAGGGTGGAGGGAGACAGCCTTCGCTCCAGCCCCTGCTGCAAGAAGGACAGCACAACTCCGAATCGGGCATTCTCCGGGGTCTTCAGGTTTCACTTCAAAGCGTAGGCGTGTCTCGTAGACGGTGCTCTCGCTGAAGTGATGGTGTCAACTACCCCTTGGGGTAGGCCACCTAGAACCTCCGCGTCCCGTCCAGGGACCAGACATGAAGTTTCCAGAGGTCTGGACGCGGGTGCCAAAGGGTGCCCCGTCTCTAAATCAGTAAATCCTTCCTCAGAGGAATCAGCCAAGGAGAGGCTGTCGCGAGGAGCATTAGTTCCGGGAACCAGGTCCAGGTAGGCCAATAGGGCGCCACCAGCAGGACCTGCTCCTCGTCCTCCCTGACTTTGCACAGGAACTGTGCCAGAAGGCTCACTGGGGGAAACGCATACTTGCGAAGGCCCCGCGGCCAGCTGTGTGCCAGAGCGTCCGTGCCGAGTGTTCCGTCGGTCAGGGCGAAGAACAACTGGCAGTGAGAGGTTTCTGGAGAGGCAAACAGGTCTACCTGAGCGGCTCCGAAATGTCCCCAAACCAGCTGGACCGTCTGGGGATGGAGTCGCCATTCTCCCGGGCGCGCAGCTCGGGACAGCTCGTCGGCTGCCCGGTTGAGCAGCCCAGGAATGTGAACAGCACGAAGCGACCTCAGATGCTTCTGACTCCAGAGGAGGAGGTGGCGGGCGAGTTGCGATAAGCGACGGGAGCACAGACCACCTTGTCGGTTGATGTACGCAACGGTTGCTGTGTTGTCCGTGTGGACTAGTACAGGCTTGCCTCGTAAGCGCCCTTTGAGACGGCTCAGGGCAAGGTGCACTGCCAGCAACTCAAGGCAGTTGATGTGCCAGTGCAGTCGGGGCCCCGTCCAAACCCCTGACACTGCAAGCCCGTTGTACGTGGCCCCCCAGCCGGTGGTTGAGGCATCCATGCAAAACACAGCATGCCTGGAGACCTGCTCCAGGGGCACTCCTGCCCGGAGGAATGCAAGGTCTGACCACGGGGTGAAGGTTTGGCGGCAGGCCGGTGTAACTTGGACCCGGAAGGTGCCGCGTTGCCACGCCCACCTCGGGACTCGGCCATGGAGCCAGTGCTGCAGCGGTCTCATATGGAGCAGCCCCAGTGGCGTGACTGCCGCCGTGGCCGCCATATGCCCCAGGAGCCTCTGAAACAATTTCAGTGGGACCGCCATCCTGCTCTTGAATGTATTCAAGCAGTTCAACACCGACTGAGCACGTTCCTGCGTGAGGCGTGCTGTCTGTTCGACCGAGTCCAACTCCATACCGAGAAAAGAGATCCTCTGCGTCGGGGAGAGTTTGCTCTTTTCCCAGTTGACCTGAAGGCCCAACAGGCTGAGGTGTGAAAGCACCAAGTCCCTGTGCTCGCACAACTGATCCTGAGACTGGGCGAGTATGAGCCAATCATCGAGGTAGTTGAGGATGCGAATGCCCTGCTCTCTCGTGGGAACAAGAGCTGCCTCCGTAACTTTCGTAAAGACACGGGGCAACAGGGACAGCCCGAAGGGCAGGACCTTGTACTGGTATGCCCGCCCCTCGAACGCAAACCGCAGGAATGGCCTGTGGCGCGGAAGGATCGAAACCTGAAAGTACGTGTCCTTCAGGTTGATCGCTGCGAACCAGTCTTGGGGACGGATACACCTGAAGTGCATTTCTGCGTGAGCATCTTGAACGGGAGCCGGTGAAGGACCCGGTTCACGACGCGCAGGTCCAAGATAGGTCTCAACCCACCGCCTTTCTTGGGTACAATAAAGTAAGGGCTGTAAAACCCCAACCTCATATCGGCTTGAGGAACCGGCTCTATCGCGTCCTTCACCAGTAGGACTGCGATCTCCGCACGCAAGACAGGGGCATCTGCTGCTGTCACTGACGTAAAGTGGACGCCCCTGAACTTAGGAGGGCGCCGGGCGAACTAAATCGCATAACCGAGCCTGACGGTTCGAAGGAGCCAACGAGATGGGCTGGGTAGCTCTATCCAGGCTCCAGGACACCGCATAAGTGGCATCAATGGAACTACAGGCATACACGCAGTGGGGCAGCACGGAAGAACGCAAGGACCCGGCCCGGGCGTCTCTTTGCCAGTCCAAGGCGGGGTCTGGGTGTGTGTAACACAGACCTGCGTTCGAGCAGAGGGTGCATGGTTAGTCCGTTGGTTCGTCCTCCCGATCCGCCCACTGGCGAGAGAGGAGGGTGAGTGTGATACGTACTAGATCGTCCACAACCCCCCGTCCCCTCTGGGGACCCAAAAAATAGAGGAATTGCTCTTTGTCGAGAATTTGGGTACCACCGACCGAGGTCATTGGTGGAAAAAGATTCTCCGCCCGGCCCTCCTCCGGGGGAGGGAGTGGTGTGCTTACCATCTCCTGAAGAGCACGTCCCTCCACCTCTGGGTCGCCCGTCTCCGGGCCTCTTGCTCTCTCGCTTGCCACCAGGTTTGGCGGGGGCCTGGACGGGCGGGGCGGCTGCCCTGCGACCGGCTCCACGGCACAGCTTTGCTGGAGGCCGCAGGAGCTCTGCTCTTGTTTGGCGGTGGCAGGGGGGCCGCCCTCGGCGACGGCAGCAGCTGCACACCGGCAGGATGTACCTGATGGCCTCAGTCTGCTCTGGTCAGCGGAGAACCGCTGGGCACGTTCTCCACCGTGTCGCCGACAGGCCGGCCTGGGACACAGGGGCGTTCAAGGATCGTGTCTTGTCCGTCTCGCGCATGTCAGCAGTCACAGCCAGAAATGGCGCTCCCAGACCACCATAGTGAACATCGCAAGACCCAGAGACCACGCCGTAACCTTCGTCGCTCGTGGCGCGAGGTCCGCCGCGGTGCGGAGTTTTCTGCGAACTTCCGGGTCATGACCACCCTCGTGCAAGTCCCTCAGTGCCTTGGCCTGGTGCACTTGCAAATACGCCGTAGCGTGTAAGGCGGAGGCAGCCTCTCCACAGGTCGTATAGGCATCGCTGGCCAGCCGGAGTACACTACAGACCCGGGGAGAGGAGGCACGGTTCTCCCTGCCGGTTGGAGGCGGTATTAGGACACAACTGCATCGCAACCGCCCGCTCCACCGGGGGGACCCTTGTAACCCCCTGGCTGCCCCACCATCGAGGGTGGTGAGAGAGGAGGATCCAGAAAATCAGTTTCCGGCAGTAAAAAGGTGCCGTACACGACCTGTTGAGCACGCATGCACCTCCGGGAAGAAAGGCACCGACGCGGGGCGCTGAGAACCAGCGCGGACAACCCCGAGAACCAATCGTGCAACCTTAAGGGCTCGGGACACGGTGAAAGTCTTCACGCGAGCCCTACCCCTACGGTGGCCCGGGAAAGCATAGCCATTATTTCTGGATCCGATCCAGGCATTGCTACGGTCCCGGAGGAGAGCAGCGCAGCCGAATCTTCCTCTCCAGAAAGATCTGGCTCACCCTCCGATGCTGCAACAGACATCCGATCGTCGAGGGGAGCCTCAGAAGAAACAAGTGGTACACCCCGGAAGGGTCCAGCCTGCTCTACTGAAAGCTCCACTGGTTTCGCAGTGCCGGCGGGTTCGGGCATCCCCAGAGGGGAATTCCTCACCGTGACCGTAAGACCAGTCCGCCCACCGCTAGAAGAAGGACGCCCCCGGCTGCCACCAGAGGGAACCCCAGATCTAGGCGGTGGCACAGGCACTCTGCCCCCTTGCAGATAACGGAGTCCGGTCCGCAACTCCGAAATGGTCATACACCCGCAATGGGAGCATGAATCATCCACGAAAACCACCTCAGCGTGCTTCATGCCCAGAAACGTGAGGCAGCGATCGTGACCATCAACCAGCGCCAGGTAACGACCGCATACAGAAACGCCCGGGTGATACGTTGTCTATAGCAAGAACCACATCGNGGTAACGACCGCACCCAGAACGCCCGGGTGATACGTTGTCTATAGCAAGACCAACATCGTCTTTACAAAGACATAACGTCAAGAATGCCATGTAACGTCGTCTTTAAAAAGACGCACCCAAAATTGCTCTTTTAGGGGAAAAAGCTCTTTTAGCGTGCTGAGGCGCACAGGGGAGATGATCATTTGCAACACGAACAGGGGGTAGTGCAGCCTGATGTGTGCAACCCACTCGACACGGGAAACCACCACCGCTCAAGCGCCGTCCGCCAACACGAAGAGCTCTCCAAGAGCGTGCTGAACTCGTTCAGTCTTCTCTCCGTAGAGTAGTCAGGTGTGGAACGATGTGATCGCTCGGCTCCGACGCGAAAAGCTGAATATGCGCTGCACCTGCTGCCTACTTATACTCACGCTGTGATCAGCAGCAGCTGGATGCAATAAGCGCATGCCAATGTGCATTGGCTCATTAAGTTTACACTCGAAGTAGATTGGTCCCTCTAAGCGAGATCCCAATTTCGTCTGTCCTCGACGTGACGTCGGATGTGACCGACCTGAAAGGGAACTGTGCATACCGCAGGAACGGTATAATGGAAAATTTGAATGGTTTTGAAACCGTGACTTTTCCAAACCGCGGTATACCTTGAAACCGGTTATCGTCCCATGCCTTGTCGACCTCTAGTTGTAATGTTCTGTACTGTAAGTGAGGCTGAAAGTCAAGAGCAGATGAACAGTATGAAAACTTCTTACAGTACAGTTCCTAGAAGTACTGTTTTTCAGTCTTTCTCTCATGCTCTTCACCTTCTTTGGCTGGCAGCGCTCCATCCTTCAGTCACTCTGTTAGTAGGATGGAGGACAAACACAACGGGTCTTTATGCATAGAGCGAAAGAGAGAAAAAAAAACATGTTTGCATAGCGAAGCATTAACCCTCCGAAAATGGCACCAAATACATCAACGTTATGTCTTTCAGTGAGCGATACTTGAGCTCTCAGAAGCAGTTCTAGACCTGCCTCTCTCAGCCTTTGATGATCTGAAAGCACTTCCTGTTGATGCACACTGTACCCGGGCCTGTTTTCAGAGCCCGTTTCATGAGTACTTCTTTGGACCTCTGCTTTAATTAGCCAGTGGATGTACATTCAACAGTGTTAGTAATACTAGAGCATACACTGTGAATTTTTTTTCCCCCCAATATTTCTGGAGTATGTTTTACAAGAAAATACAATTTCAGTCTTTATACTTAAAAATGTTATGTTTTATTCAATGTGCTACTTGCCATTTCTTTGTAATTATTTGTGAATGCTCTGATTTTTCTGAATAAAACAGACTTTAAGACTATAAATGAACACTTTTTTTAAAACAGCTGAAAGTATATATACTGTATATATATATACAGAGATGGGCATAAATACATGAAAATGTATGTAAAATACAAATAGAAAATACTGTGTGGAAAAACAAAACATACACTCACAATGAATCAAACACTGAATTTACATATCAGTACATTATAAAAGAGATTATACAGTATATTATATTATATATATATATACTGTAGTATGTATGTATGTATGTATGTGTTGTAATATATAGAGATGTGGATATATATATATATAGATAATATGATAGAAGAAATGTTAAAATCTCTTTTATAATGTACTGATATGTAAATTCAGTGTTTGATTCATTGAAGCCATATTTGGTGCTTCTTTATAGAAATTTCAGTGATTTGAAAGTCTCTGTGGTTTGATAAACAGCCTACAGTGTAGAGACAAACTTATCAGATAGATTCAGCCTGACAGGGCCTTATAATCCTCTGCTATCTCTAAACAGCGCTGTTTGAGGTGAACTCCAACACTCTTACACACTCCCAACACTCTGGGTGTTTGTACTTGTTTCTAATATGAAAGATGAAGAAATGTGTGTAAATATGGGTGTCATCCCTAAAATGGATTTCCATGCATTTGCTTGTTTTCTGTACAGAGTATCATATATATACTTGTTTCTAATATGAAAGATGAAGAAATGTGTGTAAATATGGGTGTCATCCCTAAAATGGATTTCCATGCATTTGCTTGTTTTCTGTACAGAGTATCATATATATGAACAAGTAAATGCATTAATGTAAGGATGCATTTCAGTTTACTGTCTTTGTTTAACGTTTCTGTATAAAGTAACTGTGAACTTACAGGAACTGCTTGAAAGTTTGTGAACCCTTTACAGTTTTCTATATTTCTGCATAAATGTGACCCAAATCAGATGTTCACAAAAGTCATAGAAGTAGACAAAGAGAACCCAATCAAACAAATGAGGCAAAAAAATATACTTTGTAAATTTATTTATTGTGAAAAATTACCCAGTATTATATATCTGTGAGTGGCAAAAGTATGTGAACTCTTGCTTTTAGTATCTGAAATAAGAAATTATCTTTTGACATAAGCTTATATTGAAGCCAGTCTGCCAAAACGACAGGGTGTGGAATGTGCCACTTTATGATGTAATTGTGTGGATAAGCACCGCCTCCGCAGAGGGAGATCAATACCTACTTTGACATCACTGCCTGTTTAGCCCACCCACCGATCTGCGCATGTAGTATAAATAACAAGAGAGGCAAACGCAGGTCTATGCAGAAATCAAATGATAAAAAAGCTCTGAAGACAATAAGATGCTGTGCAGTGCCAAGTTGTGGAAAAACAGTTTTTGCATCGCCTTCTTTCTGATCCTAACATTAGGAAAGAGCGGATGAACTTTATTTTTAATGAAGTTCTAGACCACGTCAGTAAGAACTTGGTCCTTTGTTCACTTCAAACCGTTTACAAACAAGTCACAATTCGATGCAGGATTTTCAGAAAAATTTTAACTAAAAGACGATGCTGTGCCGAATATATTGGATCCGATCCTATTTCTTTGGTTAGGAAAATCAAGTAACAGTTTTTATTACGTGGTCATTATTGCTTTGTCTGTTATTACAGATCATTTGATTTGAGATACTGAGTATTAGAGATGCACCGATTGCAATTTTCTTGGCCGATTCCGATTTTTTTTGTTAGTGTGATCTGCCGATACCGATTTTTGCCGATACCGATTTTCTTTCTAAGAACTATAATTGACAGCATATACAAACAAAAATCTACTTTTCTTCAACGCAAAGTTTAAAGTTTTTACAAAAGTAAAAAGTCAGTAATAAAATAAGAACAAATAAAAAAAATTGCAAACAACAGCACACATAAATGCAATAGAATAAAGAGAGCTATGAAACTAAGTTTTTCAGTTTAAGTACTTTTTTATTCAGGTAAGAAATACTACAGAAATTAGCGTGGATTGTGCGTTCCACTAACATAGATCAGTGGTGGTGCGAGCGCGTTTAGTATAAGCACGAATCCTGCGGGAATGACTATAATGTGCAATGCAAGCACTATTTAACTGGAGCGAATGAGACGTGTGTGTGAGAGACAAGGGGTCGTCGGAGAGATAAGAGTGAGAATGCGCGGCTAATGTTATTGCCTGTGCCGCTGGTAACAAAACGGATCGGCTCGAAATCGGAAAGAAGTGAGACTGACCGATCGATCACCGATCCGGGCCGATCATGAGGAAACGGCCGATTCCGATCCTGGCCGATCAATCGGTGCATCTCTACTGAGTATTTATGCGTTTTTAACCTAAATGACAGCAGCGTCCATCTATGAAGGCTGTCAAACATACACAACTCAAATCATATCAGTGGGCGAAAAAAAAAAATATTTTTTTCTTGCTGATCCAAAAACCGATCCGATCCATACGTTTTGTGATCCGTTGAACCACTAATGGCCTGTCATGGTGGCGTGTATGACTGTAAGTAATGTGTGGCAGCACTCAGTTGGACATGCTGAATGTTTGGGTGGAATCCAGAGAAAGATTTTTGGATGCTTACTACAATAAATACCTGGTAAGCTTCTTGGACTTAAGATATCACCCAGACAGATTAAAGAGTAAAAACTTAAAATGCTTGTCATCTGTAAGTACTCTTGAGAAGAGTTTGACATTTGTGTATTGAAATAGTTTTGATCCAGTAAACTGTCTATCTTATAGGCAAAATAGCACTTGCTTGATAGGCACATCTGTGTTTCTTCTGAAATTGATTTATACAGCATGTTTGGATTTGAATCCTATTTAAATCTTTTCTTCATGATTTAGCCAAGACTTGCTGATCTCCATGGATTAAACTGTTATTTGTCAGTTTTAGTGGCTTACGGATTGTTTAAGTAACATGCCCTTTTTATCATTTTAATCAGAAAGTTAAAGCTGGTCAAAGAGATTTAAGGCCAGTCACAGCCTACAGATTTACATGTTTATGCACTTGCTTGATGTTGTCTCAAAGTTAAATATGCAGTGCATAATAGAACTAAGAATTTCACAAGTCTACAAATACACACGTAATGGTTTACCACTGCTGCACTATAGCCAAAGATATGGCTGCTATAATAATTAAGCATTTTATACTGGTAAATGGGCTTAAAGAGAGTACAATATGGAGTTCTGGTCAGGCATTCCTCCAGGACACCACTTCCACAGGAGCTGCCCAGAGACCAGAAGTGGTTGTTCCATGTCTGCTTTTCCATTCATAGCCCTTAAGATAACTGTAGTGTTTTTAATCAAGCATTAACATTTTGTATGTTTTATCATGCTGAACAGCACTGATATTTTGTTTTCAGACCAATTCTAGTTATAAAATGCTGGAAATGTCTTGTGCATTTTTTGTTTGCCTTTTGCAGTATTTCTGGGGAATATTAGGGGATTTAATTCAAAGGGATTTAAGGGAATCTTGTTAATCTGAAATTTAAGATTGAAGATAGGGCTAGCTGCAATTGAGTGTAAATACTTTCAAATGGCTGAAAGTGCTTAAAATAAATCCTTTTTCCCATCTTAAATTTTAGGACTCTTGGCTGGCTGTAAGACTCTTATTAAAGTATGCACTGTCACTCCTTAGTCTCTGATCCAAACAATTTTAATAGCACCCTCTAAAGGCTAGACACTAACTAAACAGTCAGGAGGCCATACATTTAGTGTAGCAGTAATTAAAGAAATGGCAACAGGTTGCATTTGTTGCATGCACATTCATACACTTTGTACACAGATATGACCTACTGCTAAGATGTGTAATGCATGATAAATCAGATATATGCCTCTCTCAGTCTAACCTTACGTAACATTGTGCAATATGTTTTAGAGTTCTCACCTGGCGATGATTGACACTTTGATGATGGCGTACACAGTTGAAATGGTCAGTGTGGAGAGAGTGCTGACCTGCATACAGAAATTTACTCCTTTCCTTCCTGAGGAAGACTTCCCTTATGATGCTGAAGAGGCCGTGACAACATGGATCAGCAAGGTGAGATCTCTACAGCTCACATTACATTGTGTAAACATATTGCTTACATGTGAATTTTAGAGAGTTTCAGAATGTACTTGTTTCTTATTAAATTCAAATAGCCCAAAATGCTTTAAACCTACGATACCATACAATCAGCTGTGCAGCGCAATGTGAACTTGTTCACACTTTTCTGTGTTTTGTGATTGATTGCATCGTGATGCATTTCCATTCTCAGTGCAGAGAGACAAATGGCTTGTTGCTGGGACTTTATGGATGGTTGGAACTCAATGTTAAGATGCTTTCATGCTTTTTGATGTGAAAGCTGTTTTCAGAACTCTGTGTAGGACACAACAAAATAGGTTCTGCATGCACTAAATTTAAAAAACATCTTTGAAAACAAAAATGAAATATCTGAATGCATGCACAAAATTCTGTCATCATTTATGTCATGATTCCAGTCGGTGTTCCTCTGTCTTCCCTTCCTGTGCTTAGTTTCTGTTTCCTGTGCTACCATGTTTGTTGTCATGGTGATTCATTGGTTCCACCCCCTTGTTAACCTTGTTAGCCCTTGTATATGTACCCCTGTGTTTGCCGTGTTCAGTGTCATTCAATCTCTGTTCCTGGTGTAAGCTCCTGTTCCGTGTTTGCAAATGGATCCTCCGCCTTGTGTTTCTATGACTTTCCATGACTACAATTTACTCACTCTCATGTCATTTCAAACTTTCTTTTCTTTTGTGGAACACAAACGTAAATGCAGGTTTAGAACAACATAAGCTTGAATGAACTAATAAAGTCAATTTTGGCAGGTAAAGTCAGTATACATCTTTATTTGAGATTATGTTGAATTGTACATTTACACATTCTCTATTATTTTTATTGCATATGCAAAAATCCTGTCCTCTTGTTATCATTTTATCCAAACTGTGGTCACCATAGTTAAATGTTTTAAAATTATAGTAAGAAGAAGAATGAACTATTTTTCAGAGACTGGTTAAAATGAAGTCTACATCTGACCTGCAGGACATATGCATTGATTTATAAGTAAACTTTTTTTCACATGGAAATTCACTGAGCTATGTTAATCAAAGAAACTTAAATCTGTGGTTATTCTTGCTGAAGACCTGTTTCTGCATTAAACTATAATTTGATACTAGATTGTGATCTAAATAACTAGAAATAGATACTTCCACCCATCATTATCCTACATGATCTAACTGTCACAGGGCTCTAGACTGCGACTAAAACGGTCGCATTTGCGACCAAAAATATTAATTTGCGAGTTAAGTTTTTGCTGAGGTTGCCACTGGCGACTATATATATTTACATGTTATGACTTAAAAATGTGCATGTAATGCCTTTTTTCCTGATTGTTTTGCAATCACATCTTTTGTTATGTTCACGTATTAAACTGAGACGATGCATGTGCATCAGTTTTAGAGGGAAAAAAAAAGAGTTTCAAACAGTCCTCATCTCTGCCGGACAGCAGCGCTGACGCACACCTGCTAAACACAGCTTAGTTGTGCAGCGCGAGAGAGATCGGCATGACGGAGATGTGCGAAGTGAAAGTGTAGAAAGCAGCATCTATTTCGGGCACAACTACAATAGGTAAAGCTGTCAGCTGTGTGGATATTGGCAATATCGTTAACAATTCTCGTTTATAATCATTACTAATATAGCTTCTTCTTATCAAGATCTTAGTCTATGTGCTGTATTGTTAATGCGTGAACTTCATATTATTTGAAGCACTCTTGCCGTCCATTAATCGCAAAAAGTTTTGTTACTTTTTAATAAACAAAGTATCAACTTTAAAATTCCACCAAATTAATTCATAACGAAATTCAAACAATAAACATGGTTTTGGCGTTCTTTAATGCGGCAGGCGCGATCGCTTTAGTGCCTCAGTTCAAGCTGCAAGTGAACCCATTATATCTTTCTCTTTACTACTATAGTACATAATGAACATGAATTAACATCAAAACGTAACCTATTTTATAAGAAAGCCTACAGTACAAAAAGAAAGCTCATTCAGTGTTTTAAACTGCGGAAAACGTGTAAAGCTTGTAAACATTGCAACGTAATAATACATTTACCTCAGAATAACCATTAATTAGTCCTTTAGTCCATAAGCTCATCAGTTAGCAAGAAAAATAACTATAAAGAGGAAAGCAGGTAGCTATATGTAGGAATGTTAAATTTTTACTGTAACCTGTTGCTCATGATTCAAACTCCTACAAAATTGCATTTTACTAATGAAGAAAAACAGACTGAATGAGTGCCAAGACATATGACAACATTTATAGGATGCATTGAGGAGGAGCCCAAACTCAGTGGCCAAGTGATGCTTGTTATGGTCCGTGATATTGGTACAGATTCTGTGTCATGAACAATTCTTTGTGACTACAGTAGTCAACATTTGAAGTGGATCAAAACCCTTTCATCAAAGTTGTCCTAAAACCTAAAACCAAAATGTGCTGTTGTCTTAGGACAACTTTGATGAACATTTTTGATCCACTTCAAATGTTGACTAATGTATAATTTCAGTTGGAAAAGCATTTAGTTCCCACTTTAAGCGAACCTTAGTTCCCAGGTCATCTACAAGATCGATTAAAATGCTGATAAATTCAAGAAAAGATGAGACATAAACACATGAAAGTATGATTGAAATGTTAAAAAAGTTATAATAAAATAAAATAAAAAAACATTGATTTAGGTTGCACCTAAAAAAATTATTTGGCGCCTAAAATTTTTTCTTATAGGAGCCAATGGCTCCTTACTCTATTTTTCAATCTTCGTATTGAATGTCATAAGCAAGTGGTCCATCCATGGCAAAGCCAATGTAGAATGACACTTTCTCAGTGCTGTGTCCGCTTCTCACTCCGCCAAGAAATGCGTGGCGCACAGGGATCTTTAGATTTCCATACTCTGTAAAGACCTCACCATCCTCAATAGTTCCTTTAACTCTGAGAATCTTGCTAATTATTGAGGTTTCCTTAAAGATTTCTCCGGTTTGCCAAAGAATGTGGCGATCCCTCACATTCCTGATAGATTTGTCAAGAAAAACTTTCGGCACCAGTCTTTGTATTCCATCAGGTGTTCCCAGGAAGAAGTGTGCGATGGTTGACCTTGTTCTGTACATATGGGAGAGATTCTTTCTTGCTGAGCTTCTGATTTTATCAACGTAAGTCTTAATGCCACTGCTGTTGACATTTCTTCCTGGCCAGAGCAAAAGTATGGCAAGATAGAAAGGCTCTGGGTATTGGTGCTGTGTACCAACATCTTGCAGAATTTCTTTTAAAAGCTTACTGAGGTCCTCGAGGGATTTTGACAACTTTGATTTTGGCCAAATCAACTTAAGTATTATATGTGCAAGCAGATGATTTGTTTTGTCCTTTGTAGTTTTAATGGCAGAGCTCTCATGTATGAATGAGTATTTCCCAGCAATCATTTCTACTGTCTCCTTTCTGTCCTCCAAAAATTGGAGAAGACCTGGGAATGTATCTGCCCTATTTTCCTCTAGGAACATGCGGGACTCCTCAATCTCCATATTCAAACTCAGTTTTGGTTTTTGCTTTCTCTCTTTTTGTTTTTCTTCTGCTGAGGAGCAAAATAATGATATGTAGTTTTGGTAGTGTGCAGAGAGTTTTTTGCGGTTCTTTATGTCTTTTCCATTGCCAACTCCTTTTTCTCTCATGTAAGTGAAGTACATTTCAAGGAAGTCAAATGCCTCTTTCACTTGTGATTTTAAAGATGTCAGAAAGAGTTCGCAGTCCTTAAGAACAGCAACATATTCATTACTGGATTCTTTCATATAAAACTGGATGTTTGCGCAAGACATTTTTTCTTTGAGAAAGCTCTGGATGTAATGATCTTTCATTGGATCGCCATTCTCAAACAATTCTAGTTTTTTGATGATGTCAAAAACAGTCATAGCTGTGTCGATCTCACCCATGTAGCCAGATATGTTATACGGGCTTAACTTTCTGTAAAGTTCCTTTTTAGTTTCAAGACTATCATCTGTCTTTGCCAAGGTTTGAGCTCTTCTGAAAGCTTTGGTGGCTGTGCTTGCTAACTCAAGATATTCCCTCAAGTCTTCAGCTGTGCATGGTTTCTGCTCCTGCTTTCTACACTCAAGTTTATGTTTTAATTCACTACTTGCAACTTGTCCAACTGTACATACGGTGTAGGAATTTTCTTTGATAGCTTTAGCACTGTTTGCCCACTTTTTAGCTTCAGCAAAGTTCTTCTCATTCAGGTACAAATGTCTTGCTAGAGCTTGAGGAATTGTGAAGTCTTTATTAAACCTTTCCGAAGCTGCAATAAAGATTTCTTGAATTTTGTTTAGTCCATCTTTTCCTGAGTTTATGTCTTCTATCAAAGGAGAAAACAGAGTGTCTTTCTCATTGTCTTCCGTCTTGCGTTGACGAGTGATCAACATGCTTTTCATTGATTGAACAAGAACATCTTTCACTGCAAATGTTTTGAAAAGGGCATCACAATGCAACATGTTAAGGACTATGTCAGCCCTGGAGCAGTTATGTGCCTCCTCTAGTTGTTTAACACATTCTGTTGCAAGATGTTGATGAACAAAGCGAATTGCTTTGAGTTCCCCATATTCTTCTGCCCCGAATTCAATCAGTAAACAGGAGTAGGGCTCCATTTTCTCCAGCACAGATTCCCATCCCCACAATGCACATTTGATGCCCAGAAAATCTTCACATAAAGATTTTGAGATGGCTGGTTCAGGCACATATGAATTCAGCAAAGCCAGTATGCAGAAGAGCTGTGCTTGTTTGCTTTCAACTTTGAAATCCTTTAGAATGTTAGATGCAACATTTGCAACATACTCAGGGTCTAAATTCGATTTCATGATCATAAAACTGTAAAAGTTCTCAGTTGTGAAAGACTTTATTTCTTGAAGTTGTTTAAGTTTCAGTTCAAAAGCACATTTTTCATTGTCAGATAGTGCTGATGTAATGTACTCACTCTCAGTGTCATTTTTGAGGTACCTGACTTTTGGGGTTTTTGTACGTATGCAGTTTAAGATTATGACAAATGCACCTGTTTCTCTCGTGAATTTTCTCAAAGAGTGCTGGAGTTCAACTGTGTTTTCTGTTTCCTCTGAGTCTTCCACTAATAGCAGGACTGGTGTTTTTAATGAATGCTCACTTTTTCCACACTTCATTAAATGAGCAACCTGTTTGGCTACTTCATCCTTCAAAACAGTGTTGTCTTTCAACACTGCACATCGGAATTCTTTTCGCAGATTCCACATCACATGCATGGCCATGGTGGTGCCGCCACACCCTGGGTGATGAAAGAGATTCAGCATGACACAAGTACTTGTGGGATCTTTGGTCTGAGATCTAATCATGTGTTCGAGTTTTGAGTGTTTGTCGCGTTTTATGAATGGACAAGCTGCAGGTTTCTCTGAAAAATAGAAGTTCCACCATTTCACTTTGCCTCCTCTATAGAACTCAGACTCAGTTTTAATTTTGAACTCTTCAAATTCAGCAGAGCTCTCATCGTATTCGTTTTCACATTCATTTTCACACAAGATGTCAAGCAAAATGTCTTTATTCTCCGGCCTCTTTTCGGCTTCCTTCCTCCGATCATCCAGAACATTTATTTGGTCATTCATTCGAGTCAGTTCGTCATGCCAGTCCCTTGGATTACCTATTTTATATATATCGCGGGTTGCAGCTCCTTCTCTGATGAAGAGTGATTTTCCTTTGCTCTTTTTCCATTGATTGTCCTCATGCAGAGTCTGGATTTTAAACAGCTTACCCTGAACTATGCTGTGAGATGGAACAACATCCACCTCTATGACATATTTGCCAGATGGGGTGCTATCAGCGCAGAGCACCTCTACAAAGCGGGGTTGCCTGATGCATTGCTTTGCTTCATCTGTGTGTTCTTCAAAGTATGATTTAATGCCCTGGTTAAAATGATCAATGATAGTGTCCTTCTTGTCAACACTGACCCCGATAATCTCACCATGAGCATTTGGAGAATCTTTGGAGTCTGCTACACCAAAGTGGATGGTTCCATTCGTGCGGCTGTTCATACACCCAGCAGTAAACCGAAACACCTCTTTATTGAACTTCTTCTTCATCACATGAATGTCATCGGTTCTACCCATGAATTTATACTCATGAGCTGGATCGGTCAGATTACCAGGTCCCGTCTCTGGCGGAAGAGTGTAGTTCTGAATATATCGATGGGAAGCAGAGTTCTGATCAAATGGATAGAGAGTACATGAGTGCTGTGCGGATCCAGACTTCCTCATGTGCTTTTCATTTTCAACTACTTTATCAGCATTAATGTTTGATGTTTTAGGGTCAGCTGGCTCTGTTGGTTCGGTTTCTTTAGAAGATGTACAGCTAGAAGGTCCTGAAAGTGGAATATTTGTATTTTGTGAAGGCGGCTCCCTGAAAGGTTCATTTGGTTGTGGCTCTTCTTTTGGAGTGCCTTTGGATGTGCTATCAATTGAATTTTTTCCCAGTTGTATTATTTTGTCTATGGAATTAGCACTTTTATGTTCTGTTTCATCTTTTTTGTGTGATTTTCTCATTGATTTTTTGGCATTTTTAGATATTTGTGTTTGATCTGTTGAAATGCTGTCTTTGTTTTCCACTGTTGTGTCTAGCCTGGCCTCTGTGTGCTGTGTGTGGGAATGGTCAGAAGATTCTTGTTGTTCCTTCTTTAACTTTTCTAACCGGGTGATAATCTTAACAGCTGGACCATGCTTAATACCAAGTTCCTGCAGATGTTTGGGCTGGTAACAGACTAGTTCTTCCCCTGATACGTCTTCCTCATAGAGCTTGTCTGCATGTTTTTTATCTACTTTAATCACTTCAGTCAGCCAGTTATGAACTTGCTCTCTTGTCCACTCCTCTACTCGAAGAGGAAGTTCTGTCTGTTGACTCATTGCCATACTGAAACAAACAAATGAATTGAAATTAAGAAACTGTCATTTCTACACAATACAAAGGATCTCAAGATGCATTTTTCAACTACTTTTAATTAGAGATGACCGATATTGTGTTTTTAAGACCGATATATAGCAATATAGATTTAGATAAAGTGTCCCATAACTGATATGTGTGAGAGAGACAGCACACACAAAGTAACTAACTAATTTATTAGATGCATACTGCGGTAGGAAAAAAATAGATATTTACAAAATATGAATTAGGTAAGCAACATTATACGGCCATGATGTTTCCCTGAATATCAACACGATTGCAATGTGGCACTGATTTTATACAATAGTATTTCAATAAACAAGAAGTTAAAATTAAGTGATACAATATTACAAAATATTGACTGTTTTTGCTCAATTTTGCTGACGAAAATAGTTCAGATCAAAGCCACAGCAGAACTGTTGTGTGTCTCTGGGCAACGGTGTTTTTGTGACTGAAAAAACACCAAACAACAGAGAGAATCCACTTTTTTGAAGGAATCAAGTGAGTCAATGATTCAGTGGCCCATTCATAAGGACAGTGTTCACTTGCCTCGTTTCTGAATGAATCAGCTGTTTGAATGAATCATTGAAATGATGAATAATACTCCTCATTAAACAGACATTTGCCGCTACCTGCTACTGGTGTTTAGGTCATATTTAAAACAGTGCATTTTTTCAACAGTTTTGTATGTTTAAAAAAATATGTAAACTTACATCTTATAAAATGCTTTTGTTCATTTGGAATTTTGCATGTAAATGCATTATGTCCCCTCCGCTTCATTAACTGTCTGTGTAAATGCATCTAAATGGCACTTTTGATGCAGCTTCTGTTTCCTCTGCAGTGTAAAGATGGAGTTTGTTGATACTAATTTCATTTGAATAAGTTTCTTATTATTCTAACTGAATTCATTGAAATAAAGTAAGAATTTGATGTGAAAGATGACAATTTAATAAGGTTAGGGGGGAAAATGAACATCTATAAACATAGTGGGAAATTACATCTGTTGTTGACATTGTTCGATACAGCACTCATTTTAAAGTTGGCTGTCTTCTAGAGCCCGATCGATATATCGTTTTGCCGATACTATCGGCCGATATGAACCTATCGCCGATATATTGGTATCGGCAAATATGCCGCCGATATGAATTTTTTTTTTACAGAACATATAGTGCAGATAAAATGCTTGAAATGGTGTTAATACTTAGTTTGTCCAGCAGAGCGCGCTCCATTGTTTCTACTGGCGACCTGGATGAAATGCTTCAAAGCTTATGTCTATGGAAAACCATTGAAAATTTGAACAGCCATATCTCTGTAACGGCGCAGCAAATCCGCACCAAATTCAGGGGATCCCTTCAGCTCAAGGAACCCTCTCGAACGCGAATCAAGTGTACGCCTCGAGGCCCTCTTTCGAATGAGACCAACCCCACGTCGATAGCCCCTGGAGTTCGGGAGTTGCGGGTGGTTAAATTCACGGTCCGGCGCAGACCGATCTAGCGATCCCGGGGGGCTACCAATGCGCGGAGGGTGGCGTTCGAGAGGTCTCCTCGAGCTGAAGGGATCCCCCGAATTTTTGTGGAGATCCGCTGGCGCGTTCGCGAGACAGTGACACCAGCCAACACTTTCACTTAAGTAAGGAGGTCTCTTGTTCAGGCAGCATTCAAGCGTTGTCTTATTCAACCGTAAGTGCCCTGCGAAGTGGACTTCACATGATATTCCGCCATGATTCCAGTTTGAATGGAACGTACACGTTACATTCAAAGGGTATTAAAGTGTGCGAGATGTGAATTTATATTGTATTTATTTACATAGGTAGGGGAGAGCGGGGCACAAAGTAAAACTTTCTCAGTTTGTGAAAATCCACATGGGGTTCAGAATATATAATTTTTTTATCCACAGTAATTTCACACTTGTCTAGTACAAATATATCGCTTTGTTTCATAATTACAGTGTATACGTTTTTTCTTTATTTACCCTCAAAAAATGGAATGTGAAATGTGACAACATGCCCCGTTGGTGGGGTACATTGTAACATCTGATGGGCACGTTGTAACATGACCATAAAACAGCTTAAAATGTTATCTGATCGAATGAAAAAAAGACAAACTAAAATATTTTGTTAATAATATATATATATATATATAATAAAATGTAATGACATTTTTTTAAGGATTAAAAATAATCTGATTTTGGAGTTTGACAATTAACACATTGCAACCATGCTTGGGACGGCCCATATAAACGAGCAAAAATGCTTTACATGGTCTTGAAATAATAATTTCTAAACATTAAACATTTACTGTCAGTCTTTATTCACCTGTTTCTAGTTGTTTCTCATTAAAATTAATTAAAATAAATAGTGTAAATTACATCGCTAATGTCATAGTATAGCACATTGTAACGCAGTGTTACAACTTGCCCCATCTGCGCAACTGGAATTTAAATCTGGTTGGTGTCTTCTGCTAGTTATCGAAGCATTAAAAACTATCTGAACTGATAAATAACAGATTGGAGATTAAATTAATAGCAGATTTGTCTCATTTTAAATGAATGATAAAACTGAGATAAAAAATTTACTTAAGTCAGAATTGAAATGTTACTATGGTAAAAATATTTATTCAAACCATGTGTGTTACAACTAACACTCCGTTACTTTGTGCATCGCACTCATCACAAGTTTATTGTTAAATTGTAAAATGCCCTTACATATCTCTGTCACCATTATAAGTGTTTTGATCACACATTTGAGTGATCATTGCAAAAAAAATTGTTTATGTATATATATTCCGTTTATGTATATACTGTATTCTATATATAGTACCAGTCAAATGTTCGGACACACGAATGAAAATTCCAAACTTTTGACCTGTACTGTATATAATATCCCCCTGATATCGGCCGCTATAGTCGGTAATCAGCCTTTTTTAGACGCCCTAATATCGTTATTGCCCCAAAAAAACCCAATAACCCTCTAATTTCTACCTGTTTCCAGTCACAGAGCACTTTATTTTGAGAGTTGTTTAAGTGAGAGAAAATCTATAACTTAGATCAGATTGGGGGAATTGTAGTGTTTAATGATTTATTTTATTATGTAAATAATTTTTTGCATTGAAATTTGCATAGATTTTTCTTTGAATATTCTGTCAATTATAGTTCTTAGAAAGAAAACCAGAATCGGCAAAAATCGGTATCGGCAGATCACACTAAAGAAAAATTGGAAATTGGAATCGGCCAAGAAAATTGCAATCGTGCATCTCTAGTATATATGTATTATACTCTATAGATGGAATGTATCATTCGTGTGGTGTGTGTGTATATATAGATATATAATAGATATAATTATGCTGTCAGTAATAAAACATTTTTTATCAAAATTAATCACATCCTTTTTCTGTGATTAATTGCGATTAATCGCACACTTCATTAAATTAAGCATAGACCATTTATCTTGTTTCAAATGTTTTTTTTGTCATCATTTGCTATATCCAGCAATGTAAACTAAAAGATTGAAGGGTGATTCTCAAAATCTGTATTTTCTGCAAGCTTTTTTCAAGATAGATTTAGATGACTTTCCAGAAAAGGACACTTAGAAACTCCAAAAGTACACCAAAGAACCAAATGATATGAGCCCATATAAGCACATATGAAAGAAATAAATGCTAAAAAAATAAAATAAAATTCAGATATTTATAGTATGTGTACAATGCAACAGCAAATAGATTTTTTACATTTTAGAGAAGTCAAGTTACCAAAGATACCGAACAGGACCACATGGAGATGGCAAAAAATAAAAATAAACCAACCGCCTGCTGACAGCATATATCTACTACAGTACATGGATCCATTCAGTATAACTAAACACAGCAAATCAAAACATTATCTTGAATGTGTGTGGAAACAACGTGAATGTACGGAAATGTCTGTGCCTGTGCATAAATACAATGTGCGATCAGTGCGTCAAGAGCACTCATATGCATTATTATAACGCGTGCTTACTGTATGACTCCTGTACCATCGCCTTAACCTTGATTGCAGTCTTCATCCATCAAAACTTTACTAGTGAGACTTGTTTGTGTCTCATCTGGCCATACAGCGGTGGGAATATGACAGAGCTTGTGTTTTAAAGCAAAACACACTGGAATGAATAATTCACTGAAAACGCAACGCGAGTCTCTGTTCTCTCTGCAATCTCTGATGTAATCAGCCTTGTTTCCTTTATATTAGCTCTGTTTTGGACGGATTGTTTGAATGCATTCGTTTACTGGATCATTGGACTGAAAACTTTCCCAGAGTATCCCCCAACGTAGGTGTGGATTTCTTTTGTTGGTCCTTTTGTTTCATTTCTTTAAAAATATGTACTATATACAATAAGCATTTTTGGTAACTACATGCACTGGACACGGTGTTCTCCATTTTTTTGATGTAGTGTCTAATGAATGATCTGTAGTGGGTATATTATTGACTAATGTGTGTACTGAGTATGATTTGAAAGCTTTGTTTGATTTTGATTACAGGTGAAATGTTTTTGAAGCGATTGTTTGATTTGGCCAGAAGAACCAGGGGTTCTGTGAATTTAGTTTGAAGATTTTGATTTGTGTTTAAGGTTTTTAGAAAACGAGTGATGGTTTCAAGAAATGCGTTTTAGCAATTCAGAAAAACTGTAATCCGTATCACTAACTAGAGATGTTGTGAAAAGGTAAGAGCACTGCATGTTTTATTCCAGGGTCGGCCAGTCATACACTGCGATGCGAGACCGGACCAACAAGCTCATGTGAAGTTTTACTGCATGCCAGAGTTCAAGTTTGGTGAAATCTCCCTGTGAATTAACCAGGTGTTGATATGGCCAATAGAAAGTCTTCGTACCTCTTAGCATTAAAGAATGCAACTTAATCTGAAGAATTGAAGTAGTGAAAGTGTATAATAGTTTTTAGGTTTTTGAATGTATTATAATGTTGAATTATGTTTTCAAAAAGGCGCTGCATATATACGCCATATTATGAGTTTGCAGTCCGTCATGCGCAGTCTAGGGTGACTGTTGGCACCTACACACTAAGAAGATCGACGTCTGTTCTGTTGTTTCCTACCTCTTGCTGGAGTTATGTAGCTCTCTAAGCTGTGTCGCATTAACTGGTTTTTTCTTGTTCTCACCTTGCATTAGCAAGCAGTCTACTGACAAGAATCTAATAATTTTTTGTTGAATCCAAATCGAAATTCACTGTATTTATTAATGAACATTAATTAAGATCAACAAATTTAATTTTAGAAACTCTAATTTAGGCCATAGACCTTAATTTGACTTAACTGACTTAATTTTCAAAGTGTTTGTGTGTGTGTGGGTGTGGTGTGTGTGGGTGTGTGTGTGTGGTTGTGTGTGAGTGAAAAAGTTTTATTTTTCAAGTTTGTCCATGTGTACATGCTTATTTTACATATGTTAATTTTTTAATGCAGGTAAATGAACATCTGAGAGAACTTTTGGCCCAAGAACGTAGAGTTCTAGATATAGGAGAACCCTGCACAGTTCAAAAGGTGAGGAGATGTTCTCTGAAGTGTTGATTTAATTAAGTATTGATCTTTGTATTAAAATCAAGTCTATTCCACTTTTTAGAACGTCTAAATACACTCATATTTACATGTGATATTTTATTAACAGTTATTTTCTGGGCAGAGTCTTATGATAGATAAACCCACACAATGCTAAATCAATTTTAATGAACAGACCAGTTACAGTAAACTTTAAATGTAAAAACTGTAAAAGGAAATTTTGGCTGTTGATACTAAATTTCACAGACATGCCACATAATTGTCATGAATTCTATTCTGCGCTTTACAAATGTAACTCCTGCCATGCCTTACAATATTCCTATAATACACTATTCTGCCCTCACTTTGGTGTCTGTCTTTCTGAAGTTAAACAGAAAGATGAACACTTTCCAACACATAGGCTTGTTGAAGAATGCCGCTTTTTTTCCACACCATGTTAAATATTTTGAAACAGAGTTAAAATGCAGAAAGAAGAAATATAGTGGAGCCATTGTTATCTCTAAGAACATAATATCTCCAGTTAGTCTCATTTATGGTATATAGTTCTTTCACATTTACATTTATGCATTTAGCAGACGCTTTTATCCAAAGTGACTTACAGTGCATTCAGGCTATACATTTTTTTTTACCAGTATGTCTTTCACAGCTTTATGAACAATAAATTGAGCAAATTGAATATAAATTATCCATAAAAACTTACAGATAATGCTTACTACAGATGATCACAGTAAGAATGGCTGCTACAAGTTTGTTGGGTGAAGTTCCACTTAAATAAAGCAATTAACTGACTTTTAACTGTCTTGAATGTTACTATGGCAACTATGTTTTAAAGGAAGCTACATGACTAGGTATCAGAATTATGATCACTTCAAACATTAAACTTTAAATAGTTGATCCAGAACATATACAGATTCCTAATAATCCTGTTATATATGTTTGTTCAACATCATGCACGAATATGGTATGATATGTGTATACAGTATCTACATTTTTAAAAATTACGTTTTTTTTAATAAAAGATACAGCTACAGTCTAAACATAAATTCATCATTGTATATATATATTTTTTTTTAAAACACAGAAAAGAGCAGTACTTACATAAAAGTCTTCTGTTTGAGTTTTTGAAATACAGGGCGCTGTGTTACTCAGTAGGCATGCAAATACAAATCACAGTGGAAGCATTGTGTTGAGGAACGTCCGTAAAAGGGTGTGGAGTGCCTTAAATGTCTACAGACCAGTTTTATTTTGTACCTGCCTTTGTAATTTTGGCCCCACCTTAACCTCTGTTAATTCAAATGCCCTTGATCAACCCTTGAAATCCATTTAGCCAAATGCAAATATCAGGAGACAAGGTTTTATGAGCTAAAAAAAAAAAACTATTAACCATTCACCACGCCTAAAGCTTTTCTAAGTAAATTTGATCATAAATGTATTGACACTGCTAAGTTTGAATCCACAGATCATATAACAAAAATACATCAGTTCTGTAATCTCATACATATTGCTTTTTTATAGAGTTGTAGCTATAGTTGTTCTGGTTAATTCACAACTATATGCTTAAGTGTGTGTGTGTGTGTGTGTGTGTGTGTGTGTGTGTGTGTGTACCTGGTATTCCCTACTTTATGGGAACCAAATGGGAACCTTGTGGGGACTTTTTTTTTTTGGGGTCCCCATGAGGAAATTTATAAATTTAAAACTTATAAACCTTATAAATTAGACACAATGAAAAAAATGTAAATCTAAAAATGCAGAAATTTTTGTGTGAGTTTAGGGATAGGGTTGGGGTAAGGGGAATGAAAATAATGTTTGTACAGTGTAAAATCATTACGCCTATGGGATGTCCCCATAAACCATGCAAACCAGTATGTGTGTGTGTGTGTTTGTGTTTGTGTGTCCCTTAACTGGCTCTGGTTATGATGCATTTCCATTTTAACAATATTGTTGTCATAGCAACGATTCTGTGTGCATAATCCACAGGGCCAGTACAGAAGAGAGGACTCTAAAGCACGTCCGGCTCTTTGTCTCCCCCTGGTGGACAATCTCCTGAAGGACAACACAGACGGCTGCGCCCTGGCTGCACTACTGCACTTCTACTGTCCTGATGCTGTGCCACTGGAAGGTACTGCTGCAGGAAACACTTCTCTGATATGTACCACAAGATTCAACTTTCCCATATTTTCCCATGCTACTAACCCTAACCCTTGCAGAATATGCAAAATGTTAATAATTTAAGATGGAAACATTTACTGATGCTCAAGAAGGCAAAACAATAAAACAGGATGATGTGTAAATTTTTCTTATTTTGTTTAAAGATCATATATTTTTCATTTAGTACTGCCCTTAAGAAACTGTGTAAATTACTTCTGCATATGTTTCCGAGAAGACAAAATAATCCAATTCAAAAAGTTCCCACCCTCCTGCTCTTAATGCATCATGTTGCCTTCTTGAGCATCAGTAAATGTTTTCATCTTTTGTAATAGTTGTGTATGAGTCCATCAGTTGTCCTGAGTGTTAAAATATGGATTTCAAAATCATACAGTCACTGCTGGAAATGGTTAAAATATGCATAAGATGCTGGAAAACCAAAGAATGTGGAGGACCTGGAGGTTTTGTCAGAAGATCAGCCGGTTTAACTGTTAACTGCTAAAAACAGCTTAACTGCTCAGGACAAACAAGGAGCTCATAAACAACCATCATAAATAAAATTTAAAAAAAAAACAGTCGAGGATCGATCAGGTAAGGACACACAGTATTAAGATTCAAGGGACTGCAAACTTTTGAATGAGGTCAATTTTATAAATTCAGTTATTATTTTGTCTTGTGAAGTGTATGTAAACATCTGTTATGTGAAATATCTTATTCAAGATGATACTAAATAAATAATGTATGTAAACATGAGCAGAATTGTATAAGAGAGTTTCATCTGCCCATCAGGAGGCTGTTTCTCCTCCTAATCTCCTCCACCGCTCTTTAAAATATAATATTCTGTGTAGAATTCAAATGGTTCTGATATGTTTTGTGGTCTGTGCCAACTTGTGTATGATCTGCTCTGAGCTTGTGTTTCTGAACTGTGTGCATGCTGCTGAAACCAGTGTCTTTATTTGCCCCAGTGGAAAGCATTTTTACGCTGTCTGATACTTACAAATCCTCTATATGGTCCACTATGTGCTATCGTTCATATTATTTATTCATCTATCTATTGTTTTTTATTTATTTTTAATGATTGATTCAGTAGAGGAAGAACAGTCAGTTACGGAAGTTGAATTTGAACTTGCATCACCTGCATGTGTGCTAAATACTAGGCCATATATTTTAGACAGAGTGTGTTCCTACTGTCTTAATTTTATTTTTGGTTGAGAGAGTACAACCCTCCGACAGAGGCCTGTACAGATAAACTGTCACCAAAATACTCAGCCCATAATCTGGACCTGTAGATAACACACACACACAAACAACATCAGGAAAACTACATACATGATGGGAAATGATCAGCCTTCGGATATTCTGAGTCAACTGAAGGTCTCTGACTCTCTTTAAAATTAACTTAGTGCTATAATGGAAGAGCTTCTACTCTGTTTAACAGTAAATAACCTGTTTGTACATCAGAAGCCTCTTAATGGCAATTATTTTAGATACATTTCAGAAATCCTAACAGAGACCGTTAAGAGTAAGAGCTATTATTCAGTTTTATTTGAGGGTGGAAGAAGAAGAAATGAGCGAAAGGAATAGGAGCGAGTAGGAGTGCGTGAATGGAAGTTTGAGCGAGAACAGAGAAGCAGTTATTCAAACATAAACACATCTCCACCCCGTGACTCTGAGGATTCTGCTCGTTACATCACACATTCTGTTCCCACCCTCACAGACTTTATGAAATTCAATTGGCTTCTACTTGAGTCCTGTCTCCTCCCCCTCAGATCTGGTCATAACCTCATTGGCTGTTATGTGGTTTGTTTCCTCCCCATCCAGATATCTGTGTCAAAGAAACGATGTCATTGGCTGACAGTCTGTACAATCTCCAGCTGATCCAGGAGTTCTGCAGAGAAAACCTCAACAACTGCTGTCACTTCACCCTGGAGGATATGCTGTACGCCTCCAGCACCGTCAAGGTAAAGCCTGACGTCCATGTATTTACTCTCTTTACTACATTTATGTTTATGCATTTGGCAGATGCTTTTATTCGAAATGGCTTACAAAAGAGGGGCAAGAGCAATTCATAGAGGAGCCAACAATATTTGTGATATACAATGCCAGGTTTATTTGCCAACTAAATTGAAACCACAAGATGCGCCGCTGCTGCATTTTCCATTCAAAATATTAGAGAAATATAGAAGCTCAATGCGGAAAGAGGTTCAACTTTTAGAAAACATGTTTCGAGAATTTGTGGGGGTATTATTTCAATTCCGCTGCGTCTCATGTGTTTTTAAATGCAATCGTGTGATCGGCGCTTTGGCTCTTTGTATTAAGCAATGCTTAAATACTTGATGCTGTTTTGTTCATTATTGTTTATACAATTTACGAAATCATATTTGATTTATAAATATTAGTTTAGACGTTATGTACTTTTTACAGCCGTTATTTTCATTGCATTGAATAAAACGTTTAATGAAGTGCATTATTTTGCTCATTGCGCCCTCCTGTGGCCTCAGGAGATGGGCCAAAAGTTTCTTTAACACTTATTTAATCTGCATATAAAATATAAGAAAGGAGATATTTATTTCAATTTTATTTTGTTTTATTTGTTATTTTGTTTAAGACTAAAATAAGTTGTTGTTTGTCTTAATAAATTGGGTAAATTAAAAATACAATGGTTAAATTTAAACCTTTTTCTACTGCTCTCTGTTTAAGAAGGTCTAAACATTTCAATGATTCTCGATACAGATTAATTAACATTATATCGTTGATATTTTTTAGCTATATCGCCCAGCCCTATTGTTACATGACAATCACTGTTCTGATTTTCTTTAGAAATTTCAGTTGATGTGCTGATTTTACGATCTTACTTTAGAAGACAATGGTATGTAAGCTGACCAGAGCATGTGAGCGAAGCGGAGCGGTGTGACGCTCCGCTACGTTTTCCGCTCTATGGACGTGCGCTCCGCTCAGTCGCTCTAACCGCACAAGCAAGCGCTCCGTTAATATTCCGCTCACCGTGAACCAATTCCCGCTCAGATCCCGCTCCGACATAAAATTTCTCTAGTAGGCCTAATTGTTTACTGTTTGTAACGAAATTCTTGGATTGTCTTAAATTAAGCATGCTGATAAATAGCAAATATCATGTTTCAGAGCGAAATTCTTACATTCTTCTTAATTTTATTAATTGTAATGTATTAAGTACAATTTATTAAATATATGAATCTAACCTTAGCAAACCTACCTAAAATGCAAAAACTGAAAGTGTATTTGATTTTCGTTAACTTTTATTTCTGTGAAAATAGCTGCAGTTGTTGTGCAATAGAACATTCAAAACAGGCTCATTAAAACACAAACGCACACACACACGCGAGATGAAATGTGTGTAGATCTTTACAAAATACACCTGGATTATAAAGCCTGTGAAAAGCGCACACAAGATAAAATGCACTTAAAGAACGCTTGGTTTATGAACTGACGTCAATGAAAGAAACACACTTTCTAGTGTCAAGTTAAAATAGACGATAACTGCGGGGAACTGTGGTCTATTAAAACGTCTCTTGATGTTTACTGGATTTTAGAATTTACTTTAAGAAACATTAGCTTGGACAAAGTGTCAGGCTTCAGCATTCGCTGTGCCCGAAAACACTCGCTCAGCGCTGGAAGAAGCACTGGGGATGCTGGAGATTTTGCGGGAGGGATCCAGCACTGGTTTTCCAAAATCCAAGTGGTGTAGGCTAATATCTTCTGTACTGTGTAGTTCTGTATTTTTAGGCCTATATACAGCTGTGTGTTAGCTTGGTCTACAGTTTAACTGAGATTATTTAATTTAATTATTGAATATAATTCGAATTAACAATTTGTTTCTACGACGTCAGCAGGTTTTTATTATTTTTTTAATTTATTATTATTTATTAAGTTAAAGCAATAATGATTTTAATAATGAAATATAATAATTTGTTCCACGATTTAGTCCTACTAAAACTAGGGAACGAACTAATTAACGAACGAATGAATTCGTGGCAGCTAAGCCTAAACAAGAGAACAAATACTTAATTCGTGGCCATAATGTAGTCCTAGCATAAAAGAGAACTAGCCTATTCTAAATTCGTGGCCGTGATTGTCTGCATGTCATGATCGGGGCTCCGTACAACCGAATATAACTTTAGCCTACCTGTTTATTCATTTATTGTGGTATGTAACTAGCTCACCTTTTGCGGTACCATGTTTGCGTAGCACATCCTCGTGTTTTCTGGCAATGTGCCGCTTCAGATTTCAATATGAATCTTTACTAACTCTCCCTGCAATCTAACTCTCCTCTCAGTTTTTTCTCTCTGCTCATTCTTAACTTAGATTTTTTTAATTTACATTTATGTATAAGGTTTGCAACTTCGTTGAAACAATATCTGAACTCCATAACTGCTCTACTATTCTCGATCTCTACAGATTCTCGATCTCGTACAAGCAAATCACCAAACGGCATTCTGGGTTAAGCGAGCGGCACTGAGCGTTTTGAGCGAGCGGAGCGGAATCTTCAGAAAGGCACTCTGCGCTCTTAAGGAAATATTACCACTTCGTCCCCCTCTCACACTCTCTGAAGCTGACTAACCAGTTGTTTATTTATTTTTATTTATATATATATATATATATATAGTGCTGGGCAACGATTACAATTTTTAATCGCGATTAATCACATGATTGTCTGCGATTAATCGCATTGTTATGCACAAAATTCAATAATGAATTCAAAATTAGTGTATTGTGCACTTTTTTCATTTAAAGTACTGCTATATGAACAAAAGTGCAATAACATTTGGTTGGCAAACACTTTAAACAAATAAGGTGCTTTTTTTTACAGCAGTATTCCTTTTACGTAGTAGCAGTTAAATATTTCTTGTAAATCTCAATTTATAACATTAATGTAATCAAATTAAATATAAAACAAGCTATTTGCCACTGCCAGGGCATTAAAGTTTCTATAGAAAATATTTTATAGTTTGTTATAGAAAAACAAGTTATGCTCGGAGTCCAGAGCCTCGATCATAACATTATAACAGGCACCGTCCGAACTGCACGACGCAGGACCACCACAACAGAGTGCGGTGTCGTACAATATATATGGGCGGGGCGGGCGGTAGAGCCCTCGTGTGTGCGGGATGCGGGAGTAATAAGGGTGTCTCCACTAGCATCTTAACCGTGGCCCGCGCATGTTGGACCCCCAAAGCCCTGTTCGTTACTATGTGATCGCGTGTCGCTGGGCGTCTGTCCCTGCTGTCTATCACTCACGTGCTATCGGATACTTCCTATTTCCCTCTTGTGAAGTCGTGATTACGAGCACGTTGCATTCTTTTCTGTTAAAAATTAACAATGAACAGTGGTTTGTGAATGTTGATACTTAGCCTAAATAATTTTATCGGGAGCGTTAATGTGAGCGCTGCTGCAGTCTTAGGCCCGACCCAAATGCTCTCGTTGGTTGAGACGCATGATGACGCCCATCCCAAGCCAGTACTGATCAACACCCCCCCTGTTACCCACTGTTTGTTCTGTGTGTGTATTTCAGAGCCAGTGTTCAACGTACTTTCATATAATAAAACACTGCGTTATGCCATAAAATAATGTCGGGTTAATCAATTAATCATAATAGCGTTTGTTTAACTTGCCCAGCTCTAATATATATATCTAGATCCTAGTATGGGGTAGGTGGTGGGTGTCTTAGGGTTTAATGTTTTTTTTATAGTATGAATGTATCTGGTCGTGTTTTCTCAGATGTTTCAACACAATGAGTATGATGTGTGTTTCCCATTTGGTTCAGTGTTGCAAACTTTATATGGTTTCTAGGATACAGTTTCTGAGCACTTTATGTGGTGATTTTCCACTGAATATAGTTTGAGGCCAATGCAAGTTTGATCACTGGAGTATCACAGGGAATTTCAGCAGGGCTGACGCAGGAAAGGAAAGCCGACCAGTGCGTGTTTTAAATCTGACGGTTTGGGATGACTGAGTCATCGTTTGTGTGCATGTGAGAGCGCTGCCAAGTGGATCGCCTCAGACAGTTATGTTAGTGGTGTGGTGTGGCTAGATAAACACAGTCCATGTGTAGCCATTACCTCACACAGGCACCATTATAACCTATTTTTTAAGCAAATGTGTTACATTTTCCAAACTGGCAGTCATGTATTTACCATTATGTTAGATGAGTCTGTGGTCGATTATGTAAACCAGGTTAAAATACATGTCGGCTGCTTCAGCCAATCACATGTACTCGAGTAAAACAAAGATACATTTGATTTCTTTGGTCATTTAGGGCTTAAGTGGTGTGTTTTTCACTAAAAAAGCCTTTTTCATGAGGCTAACAGCCACTAACTGTGGTGAAATAAAGGTGTCAGGACTGAATAAATCAGCAGAGAGTGCTGGGTCTGTTCTGTTCGTGTCAGCCTGCCCCGGTTGCTTTGTTGCTCTTGTCGGGTCAGAACACCCTTTAATGCACTGAAAGAGACTCTTTTTATGGTTGCTGCACAGTTGTTTTCAATAAACACACTATATTATGTTATACACTGAGGAAAGTCAGTTTATTTTGCACTATTATTATGGTGTTTAAATAGCTTAAACTTGTGTTTGTGTGTTCTGTCACAACATAATGTTATGATGCCTATTGGGTGATCAGAATCTAGACTTCACTGCCACCATGTTCAGATCGCATGACCATCCATACTATTCCTCATGCAGTATATAGTATGAATACTGTGTGTAGTCTGCAAAATGTCTGAATGCAAAGAATACCCAGGTTTATAAATCATACACTGCACATTTTTTAAAAGTAGTAGGCAGTACACAGTATATACTGTGTAGTATATACATACATTAGCCATTATCTTGCTTTTTGAAGTTAGTAAGAGTCTCTTACAATCTATAAGAGAACATTGACACCTTGTGGTTATAGAGCAACATTACAAACATGTCAGGCCCTTCGTTCAATATATTTAAAGACTGAAGAGAGATTGTCTGAAAGTTTTCCATCTAGGTCTCTTCACTACTTCTCTTTGCTGTGTATCATTTTCTTCTCAATAATTTTAGTGTGTGTTTGTGTGTTTTCAGAGTAACTACCTTGTGTTTATGGCAGAGCTATTCTGGTGGTGTGAAGTTGTGAAACCATCTTTTGTTCAGCCCCGCACACTCAATACCAAAGGTAAGGTCTGTCTCATCTGGTGTCTCATTATATTTGGTTTGCATGTCATGCATTTTATTAGGACCAATTTTGTTTATCTTTTCTTTTGTAGTATCTGACCCATCCCAGTCCAATAAAATGGCTCCCATAACCAAACAAAACCTGATCCACAGACCAGGCAGTCCAGAACAGTCTAGGTTTGTCTTTAATGCAATGCAAGTCTGAGGTTTGCAAAGAATTTAAATAATGAGCTTACGCAAGTCTGAATTTATATTCCTTTAGGTCACAACCTAAAAATGACAACTCAGGTAAGATTTCCAAAAATTAATTAAGTCACACTTTTATTGAACTTATAAGAGATTTTGCACCTCATATTACATTTGTATATCCTGTAGCTCGTCTGGTAAAACACACACACTGATAAAATGTATAGCTTGAATGCACGGAATAAATGTAGATGAACTTTTATTTAGTTGTAAACACTTACTTGCTGCTTCATGTAAGTAAATGGGTATTTCTTTCTCTCACAACAGTTAACAGGCGGTCGTCCTCCTTGTCGTATGTGGACGGATGTGTGGGGACATGGCCTAAAGAGAAACGGTTTGTGCACTCTACAAACTTTCTATGCATTTGACTCTCTTACTCTGTCTTTTACATGCTGCAGATGAGTAACTGTTTGTCTTCACCTCAGGTCTTCAGCTCATGGGATATCATTTGAGATTCCACTTGATGACAGCATGAGTTCATCTTCAGGACGTGGACTGAGCCGATCGGCAAGCACTGAAGGTTTGGGTTTTAAAGTTCACCACGCAGCCCGAGGCATGCGGAGGAACCTCTCCTTCCAGCCCGTTAATGGGAACGCCCACAGCAAAATACGTGAGGAGGATGATGAGGAATCCAACAGACACATCAGCAGACATCGTCTGGGAAACTACACTGAGTAAATCTTTGTTTTCCTTTTAGGGTCATTTAAAGCTACAGTTCACCCAAAAATGAAAATTTTGTCATTATTTACCCACTTTCATGTTATATTAAACCTGTGTTTTTTGAAACACAAAAGAAATTTGACTAAATTAAATTGCATGGAGAAGGACACTGTCAAAATGACAAAACCACAATAAAAACAACACACACAGTCCATACAAGTGCAAGTCCTTTGTTAAGTCCATACTAAAATTGTAAAAAGGTGACAATACCAGTCTTTCTGCTGTATTGTCATTATCAAGTACAGACTCAATTCAGTACCCACTGATAAGCCAGTTTATTTGCAATGAAAGCGTCCAAACTGCAATATTTTGCATACATGCAATGTGTCCAATGTGTAAATGATATGACTTACACACTAAATCTAATTGAAACTTCAACACAGTCTGCATATTTTAAAAAGATTAGGACAAATGTCACTACCTCAACCTCACAGTTTTATTATATTCAGTGGACAGCTATTATATATTGAAGTAATTGTTATCCAGATCTTGAAAATTAATTGAAACTGAATGAATATCCCATGTTTCAGGTACTCAAATGGTGTATCAGCAGACAACCCAAGCCCTCCGTATAACCCCCAGCCCAACACCCCTAGCATAGAAGAAGCCCTGAAGATCATCCATGACTCTGAGCGACCCCACAGCAGCTTGCAGCCCCCATCTGGGGACAGCGCTTTTTTCCTGCACAACCCATCTTCCCACAACTCCGCATCTGATCCAAACGATCCAGAGGACTCGCTTTCCAAGGCCAGAGTGGATGATGCGGACCTAAATTCCACCTCTACTGACCTGGACACTGGAATCCATGTCCGTACCGAAGATATCCAAGACGGACAGGATGAGGACTCATCCCTGAAGGACTATTCAGACATGGACCAGGACTGCGAAGCTCGTTCCTGTCCACTTCCGGAGATATCCGGCAGCCCTTGTCCAAACCTTTTGGAAACACGCTCCCTGGCCACCAGCATGGCCTCCTCGTTGGGTTTTGCAGTTCGCATGACCAGCTTTGCCGAACAGAAGTTTCGTAAACTAAGCCACGGTGATGGCCGCAGCAGCGGGAGTGGCGGTAACACGCCTGAGAGCGGCGAACTGAACGTCACAACCCCAGGAGCGACTGGGACAGTTCGTTCGATTACTCCTGACGCACACAGCCCCTCTTGCATCACCTCCCCTCGTGATACCTCACACCTGTTGGCGTCGGAGATGGTCCAGTTGAAGATGAAGCTGGAAGAGAAACGCAGAGCCATTGAGGCACACAAGAAGAAAGTCGAAGCAGCTTTCACGCATCACAGGCAGCGCATGGGCAGGACCGCCTTCCTTAATGTGGTCAGGCGTAAAGGAGTTGTGTCGCCACTAGGGGGCGACAGTGAAGGCCCAGATGGTCGGGAAAAACAAACCAGTGACCTGCAACCTCTAAAGACACCTTTGAATTCGAATGACTCCGATTCTAGACTTGAGAGATGTCGACCTGACGGCGCACCGCCGAAATCACCCTTAGAGGAAGCAGCCGTGGAGGTGGACCTGGCAGAGTATACGCAATCCATCGAGCGCCTGAACACGTCTCTGAACTTCCTACAGTCAGAGATGCAGCGCTTGGCACAGCAGCAGGAACACATCATGCAAATGCGTGAACACCAAAGTTGGGTGATTTCGCCACCCGAGCCATCTCCACGTAAACAGATGCGTGAGCTGCGCAGCAGCAGCTTAGTTGGTCGAAGTTCGGTGGGGTCGCTCTCCCCCATTTTGTCGTCCACCGGTTCGCCACGCACGACTCACCGTTCGCCCTCTACGATCAAAAGGAAGTCCGCGTCTTTCCACGCAAGGACCCCACGAACGCCAAGGCCCAACGAGCTGAAGGTCACCCCCTTTAGCCGCATGCTCAACACTCAACAGTCAGTGGACAGCCTGCCTCGACTTAGACGTTTTTTGCCGAGTCAAGCGCAGTCCAGCCCATTTGCCTATTTGGGAGATGGTGAGGGACCTTCCAGTGAGGACCACACAGCTAGAGAAAAGCCATGTAAGAAAGACTCCAAAGATGCAGCTGAAAATTCGCCATCTGCTCAGGTGAATGAAAATCAGAGAGAAGAAAAACAGGATGTTGGCGAGAGTAACAAAATCATGAATGCACCAACATCTGAGGTTCTGTCTCAGCCGACAGTGGACCATTTGACGTTAACAGCCAGTGGACACACAAATGAAGAAGAGTCGCATAAGAAAAAGAATCTGATTGAGGTTCCTCTCTCTGTTCTGAAGCCTCTGGATGGACATGATCTGGAGAGCAGCAAAGAAACAGAGACTGGATTAGAATTTAGACCAGACCAGAAGATGTGCTGTGGCTTCTTCTATAGGGTGAGAAATCATATATTTGCATAGGACGTATGAAGAGTTGGAGAGCAGAAATCACTCGCATATAAAGTAAATGAGTGTAAATCAGGGGTTTGCAAATTGGGACCCCAAATTTAGAGACAGTGTAAAAAAAATTAAAATAAATAATCGAAATAATTTTATAATTATAAAAAAGTAGAATGAAATAAATAAAAAAATGAAAGTTTAATTTTAAATAAAGAATAGGCTGTGATAGTAGTCTACGGATGGGTTTCTAAATATATTTTACAACATATTTATAACTATTGAATTTCAACCGGTGGTAGGATGGGGCCTTTATACATTGGAGCGGGGGTCAGGTATGGTTGCCTTTTAAATACAGTATATTGCCTAACTGCCTTTTAAAATTTAGGATGGGGTCCCTAACAAGTGAATGATCATATTTAGGGGTCCTTGGCATCTAAAAAATTGAAAACCCCTGCCCTAAATAACTGACACATGTTAAAGCAATGAAAAAAAAACCCGTAATGAACTGAGTTATTTACAATACTAGCAGATTTTACTGCCATACCTGACAATATTTCTCTAAAATATAAAAAACCAGGGTCTTATTTCAAACAAATAAAATACTTTCATTCTTTGTATTTGGCACAAATGGTGGCAGTGTATGGTGCTCTGATCAAGGGCTTCAGCATGTTTGTAATTTTAACCCCATTTAAACGTGCAATTCTCAAGCAAGCGCTCATTTGAGATAGACTCTTTGTATTTTAAAAATGTGTTTGGATTCAGTGTTTGTGCTTTCTATCGTTCATGAAGCACAACACAATGTTCCGTGAGAGACATTGTCTCGTACACCCAGCTGCACATGAGGTTCTGTGTCAGACTGAATGATTGTTTGTTTGTGTTGCTGTGACTCAGGATGACCTAAAGCCAGAGGAGGATATTGCACAGAAGAAGGCAGCTCTGATGGAAAAAAGGCTACGGAGGGAGAAAGAGATGCAGATCAAGAAACAGCAACAGGAGGCCGAGATGGAACAAAAGAAAGAAGCAGCACGGTATGAAAAACACCACAACTCCAACATCACACAATAACAGAGAACTACACGATCACAGTAAACTAAGTCACACAATCACAGATACTGTAGCTAATTCAACACATCATGCTACAGATATCAATGTGTGCTAAAGATATAGGTGTTTTTAGAAAGAGGTGTTGTTAAAGCAGGTGAACAAACTGGCATTTTGACTAAACAGTAACAGTTGCAGAGGATAATTGAAATGTTTAATGTGTGAAGATAGAAATAAACAGTAAAATAAATCTTTTTTTTTTTAATAGAAATATAAACTAAGAACAAATTATTTTCATTTATACTCAGCAGTATAACAAGAATAAAATACAATTTTTTTTTAAAGCATTTGAAGTTAAGATCTTTCCGTAACATTTCTGAGTGATGACACAAATTAAAAGTTGAACTGATTCATTGAAATTACTAGTCACTGGAATATACTCTATTCAGGTTTCACTCATTTTGGTTCTGTATTTAATAAATGAATTCAAAATGGTTTGTAAAAGCCATTAAAATTGTAAAAGCAAGGTTTTAGGGAAATTTGTTCATCATATTTGTATTCTCTGCTTCCTTAATCAGATTGAAAGCAGAAGATGAACGTGAGAAGAAGGAGGAGGAGAAGGCAAGACGGGATTATATAAAAAATGAATGTTTGAGGAAGAAGCAAGCTCACTGTGGAGGACAGGACAGTGTTATTAAGCCACGCCCCCCTAGTGTCAAGCAGAAGAAGCCACGCCCCAAATCTATGCACAGAGACATGGAGTCTCCAAAACCTCCAGCACGGACAGCCACAGGTACGATGGGAAATAGTTTTTTTTTGTTCTTTTTTTAAAACAATATTACAATTATGAAAATATTACTTTCTATTAATTATAATTATGTATCGTATTAGTAAAACCTAATTAGTATTAATGTAAATATGAACTCTATCTAGATTTTAATATTTATTATTATATATACTTAGTAATATTAAAAAATCTAATTATATTCTATATTTTTATAATATTATATATCTACATTTTGTTTTATTAAAATGTTTATATTTTTAATCATATAAAAATGACACTTAAATACACTTAATTTGCTCTCATGATATCAGAGCTTTTGAAACTGGCTTCTAAAAGAAAATGTATGCCAATTATGTGCATGTATATGCATTCGTATTTGTGTGTTCAGGGTCAAGACCTCGTGGATATTCTGTGTCCAGCTTATCACTCGCCTCCCTTAATTTGGCAGACAGTGAGAGTGTCCAATCTGATAAGAGGACATCCAGGTGAGACCATGTCCAGTTCACTGTTACCTTCCCTGTTAAAGATCGTTCAAAAACAGAGAACATAATGAGTTTTTGTGGAGATTATAAATGCCACACTTTTGTATTAATCAGTACTGACACACATCTCTGTTGTCTTGTTCATAACCCTCTGTCTATGGTATCTCTGTCTTTTCTCTGGTTGCTCAGAGGCAGCAGACTGTCTCCTGGCAGTCTGTGTTTCTTTCTGAGCTCCCCTAAAGGGAGAAAGGGAAGGTCAGTTTGCAGACAGCATCATACCCATGTCATTAGGTCTCCGACGGCTTGTCATTTCAGCTTGGGCACTGGACAAACTCATTCGCTTGGACAGATCAGTTCACTGGATCATCAGCATATTAGTGGAACATAATAAACTGTTATAATTATCATCTCTGAGTCATTTGTCATAAAACAATCAGTAGCAGTCTTTGTGTTCATGTTTTGTTGTATGACAGTATATATTTGTTTTTTGTAGTGATTTTGTTGGCTACTTTATCATAACAACAACAACAGAAAATGGCTCATCTTTTAGCAATTGTTTATGAAACTCAGTTTAGCATTGTGTCTTAAAGGGGTCATATGATGCGATTTCAAGTTTTCCTTTCTCTTTAGAGTGTTACAAGCTGATTGTGCATAGATAAGATCCCTGAAGTTGCAAAGACTAAAGTCTCGTGGTACTGCGCTTTGTAGATTTGGGGTTGGCGTCTATGTTCTTTATCAAAGTTAAGACTCTGCCACGCCCCCCTAAAACGGCTTGTTCTAGAACGCCCCCACATATCTACCTCACTATGTGGAAATTTTAGCATAATGCCACCCAAATGTTCACGCAAAGAAAGAAGGCGTGGTTTCAGTAACCGCAGTTAGTGTTGAAGCAGCCATGTCAGGGAGACGCTGTGTGTTTCTAGGCGAAAGCAAAAAAGATCGGATAAGGGGCGGCGAGAGAGAGAGGGTAACATAACAGTGGAGTCAGCTGTCTTAACCGTGGCTTATGTACTGCAAACACATACCAGCTTCATCACTGTGTCTGTCACGAGACTCTGTTCCCCTTTCGGGCTCTGTCTTGATATTTATTTTGAAAGCTGAAGCTCACGATTATGTAATGGGCGTTACATTTCCGACGAGTGCTTACGGTGTTCGGTCAATCACAATGCACTGGGTCAGTTGGCCAATCAGAGCAGACGGCGCTTGTCGGAAGGAGGGACTTTGTATAAAACGAAGCGTTTGAGAGATGCGGGGCATAGAGGACTTACAATAATTTACAGTATTTGAAAAATAATGCGTTTTTTTGAACATTAAAGCATGTCAACATATTCTGTTACACCAATACACAAAATAATGATCTTTAAAAAAAGCATCAATGACCCCGTTCAAGGGATAGTCCACCCAAAAATTCATTTTCAATCCAAACCTGTAGACTTACTTTCTTCTGTAGAGCCGAAAAGTTTTTGTATATTGTTAGTAACCAAATGGTTTTGGGTCCCATTGGCTTCCACAGTATGGGCAAAAAATCAGTAGGACCAGAAACTGTTATAAAAATATGTTATTTTGTATTACACAGAAGAAAGAATGTCATACAGGTTTGGAATGACATGAGGGTGAGTAAATAATAACAGAATTTTCAGTTTTGGTTGGACTATCCCGGGCGTTGGGTAAAACCAGGTGGCAAGTGAGAAATTTACCACGGCCGGGTAGTTTTTGTCCAGCGCCAAATGACAAGTGACAAACATTTTTGTCCATCCTCTGGTTGGTGCGGAAAGGGGGGAGGGGGGACAAGAAATCGGGATGGGGGCTCTGCAAACGTAACACTGTATAAAAACATCACATACGTTCTGATTGGCCATTACTTCTATGACAAATCATGCAGAATTTTTGCTTTCACTGTGGGATTTTTAAATTACTTGAATTAGTTGCTGGAAACTTGCACCTGGTTAGAACATAGTCCAATGAGTTGCAATTTCTCCTTCATCCATGCTCCGCTTCCTTTTTTACTGCCTTCAGCTTCTCAACATCAGTGTGTGGAATTATGCTTACTACTGGTTTTTGGGCAGTTGATTTGATATGAAACATTGCTTTTTCCAGCAGCAATAAGGGCCACCTGTTAAATTAGTACTTCAGGCTTTATAAAAGAGCTATTTTAAGTGTGTCTGATTGTGTATTTTCAGGCCAGAGTCCACAGAGGGCTTTCTGTCACCGTGTCCATCCATAAGTGGAAACGGGGAGAACTGGGAGCTTGAATCAACAACATCGTCTGCAGCATCAAATGCAGAATACACAGGTGACATGACAATCTAATGAATTTAAATGAACTGCAAAAACATTTTAACCTAAAATCTTTATGTAGAAGAACGTTTTTATTTCAGCTACCAACAAGCAGTATGCCATTTACTGTAACACTAAACTGAATACACGGAACTTTGACATTTTAAATGGATAAAATTGACTGACCCCTATCATAACCTTGTCATGACCTTGAACCTCAACAGCAGTCGGCACACAAATGTTGATAGCTTCCTCTAATTCTTATGTCTCTTCCTCTCTAGGGCCAAAGTTGTACAAGGAGCCCAGTGCTAAATCAAATAAACACATCATCCAGAACGCACTGGCTCACTGCTGCCTCGCGGGCCGCGTCAATGAGGGACAGAAGAACAAAATCCTGGATGTGAGGGGAAAAAATGTTGCACAAACATTGCTGTAGAAAATTCTATTTAATTTATGTAGCGAATTAAAAGTCTTATTCCATGTAACAAATATGGTTTTATTTAGTGATTTATTAATTTTTTTATTTCATTTTTTCTATTCTGGGACTGTGGAATATGAAGATACTACATGAGTCCTATTTAAATAAATAGTTCTTGATTCACTTGGTGCAGAGGTCTAGATTGTCATTTAAAACCTGAAGGGGAATAATAATGATTTCATATTTGTAAGTATTTGTTTTATGTTTCCCAGGAAATGGAGAAAACTGAAGCCAACAACTTCCTGATTCTGTTCAGAGACTCTGGCTGCCAGTTTCGCTCTCTATACACATATTATCCAGAGGCGGAGGAGATCAACAAGCTGGCTGGCATCGGGCCCAAGACCATCACACCCAAAATGATCGAGAACCTCTACAAATACAGCTCGGATAAGAAACAGTTCAGCAAAATCCCCGCTAAGACCATGTCAGCTAGTGTGGACGCCATCACCATCTACAGCCACCTCTGGCAGATCAAGAAACAAAACACACCCAAAAAACTCCTCAAATAAGTTGACAGCTCACTGAGAGTTTTCCTGCCTATCGGACATTATGATGCACATCCTGAATGTAAAGAAATCATTTTTGCGGGCTTTGGATGTTCATTTGTGGCAAATTCAAGACCTTCTGTTCTACAGTACACATACACACTTGTGTGTGTTTGTTTGCAGCACTGACGGATGCGCTTTTAAGTCATTTTTATTTCCGACATGTTACATTTTGTGGCCTTATGCTTGTCTTGTGTCTTTTATGCAATACTTAACGCACACTTACTGAGTTTATGAGCAAGTCATTGCATCATATGAAGATACACAATCTGCTTCTTTAGTGTTTGCGGAAATGGAGGTGTAAAAGATTATATTAGGGACATACTGCACTTGAAGACTAACGTTACAGATGGTCATGCAGTTGAAGAAGCATTTAGTGTACTGGAACCTCAGAATTTCTTGCTTTATTTAATGTCTCTGTTTTAATATTTTGAATATTTTGTTGGACATCTGCTACCCCAGGAACGTGTGTAAAATTAGCTACAGTAAGAGTTGTTCGCTCAAGACTTGCTATAAAATGAACATGCTTGGGTTACTCTGTATGTGGTGTAAAAGTAATGATGGAGCCTTTAACTGATTAAGTTGAGGACCAAAACTAAACATGTTAGTTAGAATGATAAAATACATTCCTATATGTTGCTATCGCTAGTGTCATGACCCAGAATATCTGGGTGCCGTGTATGTTTGAAACATACATTTTAGAGAGACAGAGCAGTTTAGCTGACTGTTTGAGTAGAGTAAATTTCCGTATGAATAATACAGAGGAAACACTGAGTTACTGAATATCATATAATGAAGCTTTCAAAGAGATGGTGCATATTATTGCTAAATCATGTGGGAACTAATTTTTAATTATGAAGTGCATTTTTAAGAGCTGGGATTATTTGGGCAGGCTGTTGTCTGGTAACACATTTTGTCTTCGGGTGCAAAAGAATCGAAAGATATTTGTTATTTTTACTAAGTGAAGTAAATCATTGTTTGAACGTATTGATGCTGTACAGATATAGTTTTACATACTAAGCATATTTTTTAAGCCATTGAATATTACTGATATTTTTCATATGAAAAAGATGATGTTTAACAGGTGCAAGTATGATGGGACGTGATAAGAGTAAAAGTAAGATGTTCTGAGAGATGTTCATTTCCACACGCTGTCTAATCTTTTTCCAGGTCATCTCCGCTGTTTGTTTGTCATATGCTTTGCCTGTTGTATTTAAATGTTAACCTCAACATAAATACAGATTTACAACCAAAACTTGATCTGTTTGACCTAATTTTCCCCTCTGTTATGATCCAACATTATTATCTACTTATAATAACATAATTTATGACTTGGTGTGTAATAATGGGTAGGGATGTGAATCATAAAAAAATGAACCATTCTGGTTCCTTACAAGTAGTAGTATAATTTTTAATGGAACTGTTGAATAAATACTGAAATGCAACACAATTTTCATTTACAAATGAAGAGATAATATCAATGAAAAATGGTGCAAAAGGTATTTTAAATGACATTTTCACTCCTAAATGGCAGCATAAATGCAATGCATAAAAAAGCATTAACTTATTTAATTCATTATAATGTATAAACAAAAACTACACATATTGTGGGTGTCAATACAGCGAGTGATTTAAGGCTCAAAGTTAGTTTGAAAGCTTTTGAATAGGATTGATTCACTAATGAGTGATTTATTAGAAAGTCGGACTACACTGGTCGTGCTGTACGCATTTTGTTTCTCTAACAAAAAACTACCTCTTTGTTTTAGATTCACTAAAAAGAACCGGTTCAAAAGAGTCATATTTTCAAAAGTCTACTGTGTTCCTCTACGCATTTTGTTTAAACATCATACAAAAAACTACTCTTGTTTTGCTTCCTAAAAAGAACCGGTTCAAAAGAGTCATATTTTCAAAAGTCAGACTGCACTGTTCGTGCTGTATGCATTTTAATTCTTCTAAGAGAACCGACTCTTAAGAGTGATACATTAGTGATTCGGACCAAGTGGTCGCGCTGTACTTCAGATTCACACAAAAAAGAACCGACTCATACGAGTCATTCGTTCGGGAGTTGAACTACATTGGTCACGCTTACAGCGATGTTGAATAGTAGGCTACTTAACGGATTTTAATGAAATGTCAACAACAACAAAAAACTGTTATTATATATATAACTATTGTTTTGGAATTGTAAATTGAAATTAATCATCCCCAATGAAACATTTAAACCACGAGCAATACATTTTTTATTAAATATCGGTTATTAATTGTGTAACTTTGTTATATTTTTTGTGTGTTATTTGTATGTGTATATTTTTGTGCTGTTTGTATTAATTTACAATTAATTAGAACATGATAATTCCATCACAAAAACCCAAAACATCCCCATAAACCGCTACTTTCTCGGCTTAGTGTTAGTTTACACACATAGTATAATGCGTACATAATGCTGCTAATCACAAATCCCCATTAAGCCTCAGTTTGTTGAATAACACGCAGGTCAGTGCGGACCGGGGCGGGTTTTGCGGGGGTTTGTGTGCGTGAGCGCGGATTGGTGGAGAGCGCAGAGGAAGCTTGTTCTTGACAACCAGCGAGCGCCAGGGACAACAAGAGCCTCTCGCCCCGAAACACGGAGGGGGAAAAACACTAGACAGTGCGTGTCGACACACCCTCGGTGGACCCACAGAAGAGTTCTGCACTACGTTTATATGTAGAGATTATCAGGTGAGATTAAAATTGCTCTTCGCGACGGTTATCGCCGTTGATATGAGGATAGGCGAGGCCGGGGAAGCTGCTGCTGCTGCTGCTGCGCCGCCTGCATGACACGCACTCTCCCCCCGCAGCTAGATCAGAACGGCTTCAGTCCGCTCTCACTGGTGCCTGATGGGATGTAATGTAGCTTATTTAGGACATAATCAGTGTAAGCGGTCAGATAGATGTATTGTAATGAACTGCAATGCATGAGAAAACAAATCTGCGTTTCCCCATAGTGCTTGTTTGGGGGTGGCGTGGCGTAGCGGTTCAAAGAATGTGCTTGTAATACTAAAAGGTTGAAGGTTTAAATCCCAAAAAAAGCCATTCGTAAGCTACTACATTGTGCTTGTTGTAGAAATGTATGGGTGACCGGGAATGTATAATGTATATTCAGAGCATTCTCAAAGGAATAATATTGTTGTGGTAATACCTAATGTTAATAAATAGTTTTCTCGTTTATGTAGTACTAATTCCTTTAGCTATCAGGAATAATGTGCACATTTTAAAACAAAACCTAAGTGGTATTTTCATTAGAATTATTTGAAATGATTTGAAGGTTAAGTTGGATAATGTGATGTGATAGTATTGAGGAACAGGCTGTTTTAGTTTTGGTAGAATGGCAGGTCACCTCCCATGCTTTTGTGTGTTTTCATTTGCATTTTCTGGTATGTTGACTTTTCTTTGTCATAACATTTGGTTTGGTATTTTAATTAGAAAGTTAAGGTTGTTACTTTTTCACTTGTAGTCTTTCAGCACTGCAGTGATTTCTAGCTACAGTACATTACAGGGCTTTATAAACTGAAATAATAACTATTAGTAACAGTTTACAATAAGGTCCCATTAGCAGTACATTTGTTACAGTGTCTATGTTAACGTTAGGTAATAAAAATGCAACTGTACATAATACAACTTTTGATTTCAATAATGTATTGGTAAATGTTGAAATGTTAAAGGGGTCACATGATGCTATTTCAAGTTTTCCTTTCTCTTTGGAGTGTTACAAGCTCTTGGTGCATAAAGAAGATCTGTAAAATTGCAAAGACTAAAGTCTCAAAACCAAAAAAATATTCTTTATCAAAGTTAAGACTCAACCACGTCTACCTAAAACGGCTTGTTCTAACACGCCCCCACATGTCTACATCACTATGTGGGAAGATTTGCATAGCGCCGCCCAAATGTGCACGCAAAGAAAGAAGGTGTGGTTTCAGGAACAGCAGTAGTGTTGATGCAGCCATGTCAGGGAGACGCTGTGTGTTTCAGTGTGAAAGCAAAAGCACTTTATTTGGCCTTCCGGAAGTAGATGCAATTAGGAATCATTGGTTAAGATTTATTTACAACAGAACAGCACAACCCAGATGTTCGAATTTGTGCAACGCATTTTATGGATGATAGTTTTTTTAACCTAGAAGAGTACAATGCTGGCTGTGCACAAAGGCTATTTCAAAATAAAAAAAGGGTCATATCGACTTCTATGACAATCTGCCGCTTCTGAATCACCGACTGTAAGTATGTTTTTTTACTAGTTTAAGTATTTGCTATTGACTGTTCAAATGCGGAGTTTTGCGCAGCGCAGAGTAACGGGTCGTGTGTGTGAGGGGAACAGGGTCATCATTGCACGTCAGCTGTCTTAACCGCAGCTTGTGTACTGCATCATCACTGTGTCTGTCACGCGACTCTGTTGCCCATTCGGGCTTGAACTGATGGTAAAACTAACGACATTAATAACTGTCTTGATATTTAAAGCTGAACTCTCGCAATGTTCGGCCAATCACAATGCACTGGGTCAGCTGGCCAATCAGAGCAGATTGCGCTTGTCAAAGGAGGGGGCTTTGTTGAAAACGACCTGTTTGAGAGAGGCGGGTCATAGAGGACCACATACTGTACATTATTGAAAAATAATGTGTTTTTTGAACATAAAGCATGTCAACATATTCTGTTACACCAAATACACAAAGTAATGATCTTTAAAATAGCATCATATGACCCCTTTAAAGAAATGTTGCATTCCATCACATGTTCACCAGACTGCCATCGGTGGTGGACAGTTGGAAACATTGTCATTAGCCCTGTGATTAGAGGGGCCCTAAAGTTCTATATTTTATAGCCTAGCCTAGTCATTAGATCTGGTCTGGAGAGGGGGGGGGGAAAAAACTAAAAATTGTTTCTGAATTCATGTTTTTTAAATTTAGCAATGGCCTGATGACCATTGGTTGATTGAGAAAGTCTATACTATAACTGTTCTCGGATAAAACCATTTGCTAAATGATTTATTCATTTTCTCATTCTTTCTGTGAAAGCTTGGCACCATGACGGCTGAGGAGATCATAAACGTGAAGGAAGTGGAGATCATCAAGGTGATGCTGGACTTTCTGAGCTCCCGCAAGCTGCACATTAGCATGCTGGCCCTGGAGAAAGAGAGTGGGGTCATCAACGGCCTGTACTCAGATGACATGCTCTTCCTCAGGTTTGATCCATAAACATCTTATACTCAGGCAGAATTTAAATCAAAATTAAAAACCTAATGTGGCGGCGTTATGATCCAATCAGATAATGCAGGAGTCGGCAACCTTTTGGTCAAGAAGTGCCATTTTTAATTTTTCTGTTTTAACAGTACCATCATTCACCCTCCCACATAACCATTTTTCGAACATTGAACATTTTATAGTTGAAAGCTGATGATCCACATTACATAACATGATTACAATCACAAACTTGTTTGTTTGATTAGGCTATATTATATGAATAATGCAGAATCTTAAATATTTCTGAAGCCATTTTTTCAGAAAATATGTTTAAACTTTTCAAAATCCTAAAAGTTTGTTAATTTTCAGGTTTAAATTAGACTTTGAATAAGAGATTTACAGTGTGACCCTACTGAATGCCCTGTGTGTGTGGTGTGTGTGTGTGTGTGTGTGTGTGTGTGTGTGAATGTTGTAGTTTGCACACCACCGTCACCATCATTGTGATTCATGTGTGAAATGTTAAGAACTCTGCATACTGACTTGAAAATCTCCAACTTCATAGTACTAATATATTTTTCTGAAAGTTAAGAGCAACAAATGCAGAATAAACTGTAAGCTGTCAGTCTCGCCGTGTTAGGAAAGTGAAACGGACTTAACCTAGGCAAAAGCACAACACTGCATTGATCTGCATTGAGCTCTCAGCGGCTTGTATGTACAGCAGTCGCATGCGTGTCTATTGACTAGCGCAAACACTTTAATAGTGTAATGCAGGTTTAAAGAACTTTATTTAAATAAAATACATACACCTCTTTTTCTATTGCTTGTGTGCTGGTCATTATCAGTGCCAATGTTGGCACATGTGCCATAGGTTGTCGACCCCTTATATAATGGTTGCGTTTGCATATTTATGGCGGTTGAACTCTGCATTGAAGTGATAAAATTGCTCACTTGTGTTTTCTCTGAGCGTTGCTCATTACTCATTGAATCAGTGCGTGAGAGTTTGGGTCCCTTTTCAGAAACCAGGCCCCTTATAAACAAAGGTGCCTTTCACACCACAACCCTACTTAACTCGGAATAGACTGATAAGACATTATTCAGAGTTTTATCACCACGTTAAACTTACTCAACTTAGATGTAGTGTGTTTTATATTGCTAATTTCCATCTCTGATGTACTATTTGAGTGTGATACAATGTTAATACCAGTCAGATAATAAAATGTTGATTTTGACTTGTTTTCATGGAAAAAGTTTCTTTGAATATATTCTAAACTTGTCTAAATTGTTAGTTGTGGAAGGTGGTATTATTATTGTGCTATTACAAGTCAAATTGTCTAGCCACACTTGTTCCAAGTTTAGACTCTTTCTCTCCCTCTCTCTCCCTCCACCATTCCTCCCCCCTGCAGGCAGCTCATTCTGGATGGACAGTGGGATGAGGTGTTGCAGTTTATTCAGCCTCTTGAGTGTCTGGATAAATTTGACAGGAAAAGGTGAGAGATCAGCTCAGAATCTTTCTAGAATTGCATCTCGTATCTAATAGGAGTTTACTTGCATTTAAATATGAAGAAAATAAATGTAGTCTTCTACACTTTAGAATTTTGAATTATGATTTTGTGCATAAACACTAAATTTTTAAGTGTTCACTGAATATAGCAATATAAAACCTGCAATACTGCCCAAATTATCTATATGAATATTTCAATAAAATGAAGCACTGTTGGTTTAAATTCATGTACGGTGTATTGCTGCATTTTCCCATGTACTTTCAGGTTCCGCTACATTGTTTTGAAACAGAAGTTTCTGGAAGCTTTGTGCGTGAACAACGCGATGTCTGCTGAGAATGAGCCACAACATGTGAGTAACATCAGTGTCACCATGACAACCTACACAGAAATGGTGTCTTGTCGTCAGATGCCACCATGTGATGTTTGATTCATTTTGTTTGTCATTATGTGGCACTGCTTTTTACATTTTTAATTGTGCATACTGTTAAAAAGTGATTAAAAGTGACAGTAAAGACTTTTACATTGTGTCTTAAGCACCAAATCAGTACTTTAGAATGATTTCTGAAGGATCATATGACACTGAAGAATAGAGTAATGGCTGCTGAAAATTCAGTTTTGCATCACAGAAATAAATTATATTTTATATGCTACATATAAATCATCAGAATAGAAAACAGTTAAATTGCAATAATAATTCACAATATTCCTGTTTTATTGTATTTTGATCAAATAAATGCAGCCTTGGTTAGCATAAGAGACTTGTTCAAAATGTAAAGTTTAGAAATAAATTTGAAAATAGAAACATGCCACTAAAATATTGATGTTGATCTTGAGAGCGTATCTTGTCCATAAAACCATGGTAGCACCATGTGAGAAACCGATTAGAGTTTGCAAATGGCTCAGGCTTCTCTCTCATTCTGTCTCTCTGTGTTCAGTTGGAGCTGACCATGCAGGAGGCTGTGAAGTGTCTGCATGCTCTGGAAGAGTTTTGTTCATCAAAGGAGGACTACAGCAAGCTTTGCCTTCTCCTGACGCTGCCCCGCCTCACCAACCATGCTGAGTTTAAGGACTGGAACCCGAGTACAGCACGCGTGCAGTGTTTTGAGGAGGCCTGCGGCATGGTGGCAGACTTTATTCCCGCTGACCGAAAGCTGAGCGAGGCGGGGTTCCGCGCTAGCTCCAACCGTCTATTCCAGCTTCTTATTAAAGGCCTTCTGTATGAATGCTGCGTCGAGTTCTGCCAGAGCAAAGCCACCGGAGAGGAGATCACAGAGAGTGAGATTCTTCTGGGAATAGACATGCTGTGCGGGAACGGCTGCGATGATCTCGACCTAAGCTTGCTTTCTTGGCTCCAGAACCTGTCGCCCAGCGCCTTTTCTTGCGCTTTTGAGCAGAAGATGCTCAATATCCATGTGGATCGACTTGTTAAACCTGCCAAGGCCGCTTATGCAGACCTCCTCACTCCACTCATCAGCAAGCTCTCCCCGTACCCTGCTTCCCCTCTTCGGCGCCCGCAGTCTGCAGACACCTACATGTCACGCTCTCTGAACCCAGCGCTGGACGGCCTGTCCTACGGTCTCTCTGGCCAAGAGAAGAGAGCAGCTGGTACGGACGGAGGGAAAACTTCACCCATGTCACACTCATTCGCTAATTTTCAACACCTGAACCGCAGTGTGATGATGGAGAATTCAGGATGTCACAGCATCTTTGAGGAGTCACCGGAAAGGTAAACATCACCTGATACACCTGAAATATTTTCATTAGAGTTTGAGATGCCTGACCCATTTAAAACAAACTCCAGAATACTTTAACCTGTACATATTTAATATGATCGGTGGCACCATTTGATAGCACTACTACAGGGCAAATTAGCAGATTTTTTTTAGATAATTAGCCGTAATTATTAAAACCACAATGTCTTTATTATTTTAATGATTTATTTTAGTGTACACTACTTGTTAAAAGTTTGGAATTTTTTTTTATATTTTTTAATGTTTTTGAATTAAGTTTCTTATGCTCGCCAAGGCTGTGTTACAGTAAAAGCAGTGAAAAATTAATTAACAATTTAACTGTTTTCTACTTCAATAAATTTTAAACTTGTATTTATTTCTATGTTGGCAAAGCTGAATTTTCAGCAGCCATTATTTCAGTGTCACATGATTCTTAAGAAATTATTCTAATATGCTGAATTTCTTCTCAGTTATTACTGGTGCTGAAATATTAATATTGGTTATTATTATTATCAGTGTTAAAAAAATGTTTAACCATGATATTTTATTTGATGAATAGAACGTTCAAAAGAACAGCATTTATTTTGTAACATTATAAATGTCACTTGTCACTTTTGATCAATTCAATGCGTACTTGCTGAATAGAAGTATTGATTTTTTTTTTATATTTCTTACCCCGAATTTTTGAAAGGTAGTGTATCACAGTTTCCACAAAAATATTAAGCAACAGAAATGTTTTCAACATTGATGAGTCTCCGTTAGCATAGGAGACTTATTTCAAAAACATTTTTAAAACATTTTAATTATTCCAAACTTTTTAAGGTAGTGCATATGTATTGTTAGTTGTTGCATTGTGTTATTGTTCAAAACACCCTGTAAAAATATGTCAGTGTGCATTACATATTCAACGCATATTGAATTCTGAGACATTATGATGGGTGTGGCAGAACAGACTTGAAAGCAGAATCTTTTCAGAGCAAAGTCATTACAAAGGTGTGTGTCTAAAAGAGTAATGTGGACTCTCTGGTCTTGCAGCTCCAGAACTGAAACTCCATCTGATAAAATGATGAGCTCACCTGGTCCTCAAAACTCTCGCCCGGTCTCTGCCCCTGGTCAGGATGCCCCAACCCCTGGTTCTGCAGAGAAGAATGAGGTACTTTGCCGGTCAATGAATCCATTAGATAAATCACTCAATAGGTTTCTGTTAATGATGTTCTTTATTTTAATTGAACAGTATTAAAATAAACACCAGTAAACAACACTCCTAATATAAAAAAACAACAACAACTAATAATTCAAAAAAGCAACATGCCAAACGTCTCGGGTTACACATGTAACCATGGTTCCTCTAGAGGACACTATGGGGACTGCTGCCAGCAGGACCGGTGTCTGAAGCACGTGTGAAACAACTCCAATCCCATTGGCCCACATAGCCCGTGATGTCACAGGCGGGCACCCGGAAGCATAAAAGGTAGGCTTGCCACGATAGGCGGGGCTGACGGTGAGACCGGTGTTAAGCTGCAACACCGTCACTTATTACGTCACTTGCCCACAGCGTCACCGACCCTCACCGTCGTTTAGATTTTTTTATAGTAATAAAAATAATTTAGTTCAGTAAAAGAACAGACACTAGAATTAAAAACTGAACGCGGCTGCTCATTGCAGTTGAACGACAGTTGCATCACAGATCAGATTTCATTTATTTGGTTATATATTATACATTTTTAGGCCTACTTGTTTCCAGTTTTGTACATTTAAACTTTACATTTAAAAAACATGTAAGTTATTTGTTATTTTATATTAGGCATAGCCTGCCCTATAGCATGGTGTATTTTTATTTGTTTTGTTAATAAAAGTTCTATGTTTTATATATACACTAAAGTGAGTTTGACGTTGTATTTTGTTGTTGCATTCAAGCAGTTGACGCCTAAATGCGGCTAATTCGAAAATGAAAGTAAAATGCGCACTCGGCGCTTTTAAGATATTTAAAAGCGAAGGAAAGCGAGGAAAAGAGGGAAAATTCAAACGAATTAAAACCGAACAATTGCTTTACTCCGAATTGCCACTATTTGAAAGTGAAAGTAAAATGCGCACGCCGCTTTTACAAGCTATTTAAAAGCAAAGGAAAAGAGGGAACGCCACCGCGGTGATACCGGTATTACCGGTGTTGTCACACGTCGATTAACCGGTGGGAAAATGTCCTCACCGTCACAACCCTAATAAGAGGGTGCCTGCCGAACACGTCACCAACTTTTATTGTCTTCAGGAGCCATTTGTTTAACAGTGCATGTGAAGGTGTTATGGAGAAAACCAAGGCAAGTGAGCTTCAGACACCGGTCCTGCTTGCAGCAGTCCCCATAGAGTCCGCAGCGAGGGTTCCCTAGAAGGGGAACAATTAAGTTCTAATAATATTTCAATTTAGCATTCATTTTTAGTGACATTCTGATTTATTTGTGCCAGCTGTTGAACAACATGCTTTGTAATTATATGTCTGACCAGTAGAAGATTTCCTCCCTCAGAAACAGCCTGTAACCCTGAGCAGGGTCATAAATAACTTGCAAGCTCAGCTACTGCTTCCACTTTATCACTGCATAGTTGCAGAGGGCTTAGATTGGCTGTCGCTAGGCATGTGTTTGTGGTGGAATGTCACTAGAAATATTCTAGAATGTTGATAGATAAATTCACATTCTTTTTGTGTGAAGAGTTCTAGTATGTTGACCTTTACAGATTCCTCTTGTTTGAAGGGTTCTAGAATGTTGTACTGTAACGGTATATTCACACGGGGCATCGGCGTCGACGCTTGATGGAGGGCGTTTCTGAAGCGTGGTGCTGACGCGACTGTCATAGTGACAACAGCCAATCACATTAGTTTTCTGGTGTTGTATGAACGCGATTGGCTAGCGTCTGCACCAGGGTATTTGCATAAGGTGATCTGATTGGCTGACGCATGCGTTGGTGCTTGAAAAGTTGAAAAGTTTTCAACTTCTGCCGCGAGCAACGGACCCGACGCGACAGACCCACAATTCATTTCGGCAACGCTTGACGTCACTCCATTCAAAGTAAATGAGAGGCGTTGATGCTGATGCTGATGCTGACACTTAGGGTCCTTTAGTCCGTATCCTGTTGATTACAGAAAACTGGTGGGGTCATTCCAGCTGTGATATGCTCTCCATGACTCTGGGAATCTAATTTGTTTGACATTATATGCCTAAATAATGTTTAAGGCTTACTAAAATTATTTGGTAAGCTATTATAACAAATAAAACATCAGCTATTTGTATATCAACACTTTAACACTGTATTTGGATCTAATAGGCAAATTAATATTTTACATCTACTTTGATATTTCATCCAAACGCTTTGGATATTTTTAAAGAAATATGTGGTTGGTTGCCGGAGGTCAGTAGTCTGGATGTGTTGATATCTCGGATTACAGAAGGTTGATTGCAGAGGCTCTGAGTTCTGTGACAACATTACACAGTTTCCTGTCTAGGTTTTTAATCTGTGGTAGTAATCACTGTAGAGCTGTGGTGTATTAAATCTGTTCATCAGACCAGAAAGTGACTCCTCTTCAGTGTCTGTCTACTCATAAGCTTTTAGGGTGAAATGAGAGTAAGGCAGTGTGTCTACCAAAGGATTTTTAGCCAGCTGAAAATGCCAGACATTATTCTGAAAACGGCCAGCTGTGGGCGCTTGAGAACTCTTTGGTGGCACAGCATTTAGCTGCTTACCTGCTAACTCTCGGCTTCACCAATGTCATACCTCTTTCTCGTTTACTTCTCAGCACATCTTTGTCTCCTCTGTTTCTGTATAGTTGTGGGAATCCACAGAGCAGTTTCAGGAATATTACCGCCAGCGTTTGCGTGTGCAACAACATCTGGAACAGAAGCAGCAGCAGCGGGAACTCTACCAGCAGATGCTGCGAGAGGGCGGAGTCCAGCAACACGAGGCCCCGCCCACCGCCAAGCAAAACCTCACAGAAACCTTCCTTACTAGGTCAGCCAAGCTCCACGTCACCACTAACATCACATCCAAAAGTCAGTTGTTCTAGAGCTGCACTGCCGTACATCACACCAGCTGAAGTCTACAAACACAAAAACACAAGGTAAAATCTGATGCTGCTAAAAGCAAAAGGAAAGGATGCAGAGAAAAAGGCTTGGCAGGTTGAATATCAATGAAAGGCTAATGAGATGTAGATGAGATTGAGAATGACCTCAGGGTTTTACAGATGGTGCATCGAGCAGCCAGGGAACTCAAAGTGGGTGGAGAATTCCCAAAGGAAAACAAACACATATACATGTATACACACATGGTTTTACATTTGCCTACTTTTAACTCTCATTTACATGGTGTTTTATTTATTACCAGTCAGGGCAGTAGCTTGTATTCATGGTTCCCAAGACTGACAAGTAGATTATACCATGACCCGACTTTTTAAAAAATAATACCTTTACTGTTTATCATCACATACTGTATATACAATATACGGTGGAGTAGTGTATGGATAGTCTGTGGAGTAGTTTATTATTTTGATTTTTCATAAATTAATGCTTAATTTAGTTTTTACAGCAAACTATATTATAAACAACAATTTGAATGAAAAATATATTTAAAATGTTTTATTTGGTTTGTCTTCTTTTGCTTTAATGACAGCACTCGATCGGATGTTAAAGCTTTACGAAATCCTACAACTTTCTAGATCCAGATTTAAGTTATATTTTGAATCCTATATTTTAAGTGTGGATTTTTGAACCCTACTGTCCTTATAATTTTTTGTGTGTTATTAGTGGACTGTACGCCTCTTTTGTTACCAGGTCATCCCACTCGATGACCCTCGATGACCCAGGGACTTGTGTGTTTCCTTCTATGTGTCAAATAATGGAAAGAGATGAGAGATTCATCAAGATTAAGGAGAGGTTAAAGCCTAGACATAATGATTTTAGATTATTTTTTAAAAATAGATTTTAATAAATCACCCCCTCTTTACAAAACAGACTCCAAATGTGTCAGTAATCCTCTCTGAGAATCTGCAAATTTGTGGAAGGATTTTTTTTTTTTGTATATTTATTTATTTTGTGTGAGCTGTCACTCAAATCTTTTTTTTTTCCTACCCCTTACAAGAAAGTTATTTTATTTAATGGTGCAAACACTGAAATCTGAGAATCACTGACCTCATTTTAGGACCCTCTTCACTTGTTCGGCTTTGATACTTCTCTAGTTCTTCTGTTGCCGTGGTTACGACGCACTTGTACAACCGAATCATAACAAAGGGAGGTTTTGGAACCGTGCCGTGCCGTTCCACTGGTGATGTCATCATTAAAGGCCACACAGCCATAAATAATGCAGCGTGTCAGAGGGGAAGGGAGGGCAGAAGAAACATTCATTGTTTTGTCAACAGAAGCCTTACTGGTAGTGAGTTACTACAGAAATGTAGGATATGATTTTGAATATATATTTGGACAAGTTTAGGAGTTTACTATTATGCCAAAGAAATGAAATCCAAAATAGATTAAAAACTATTAAAAATGTGTGTGCCTGTGTGTTCTGGCCTTATGCCACCTGCTTCAGGGGATTTTCAGGGGGAAACCCCCTTGACCACTGGGAAATGACCAGTTGTGGTAATGGTGGGTGGTGTTTGGCAGAGATTAAGATGAATATCAAATGAAAGGCTAATGAGATGAACCTCAGGCTTCTACAGATGGTGCCGCAAGCGGCTAAGCAACTTGAAGTGGGTGAAGAAATAAATAAATTTTATAAGCTGTATGTACTTTGATGTGCACTGAAAAAAATGCCCTAAGGGCAAGTTATTTATTTTTCATTGGCTCAAGTTAAAATATATAGTTGTGAATCATTACCCTAACTTTTTTTAATTGGATGAATGAAAAAAAAAATTCTGTGTGTGCGTGTATGAAAAAATTATTTCATCAGTCCTGGGGCACAGGCCCCCCCATCAAAAAATCCCATATCTTGATACTCTTTTTAAAAAATATTGTTTTGATTATAGATATTAATCGTCTTTATATGCAGTGCAAAGTCAGTCACAAGCTACACACGCAATAAAGAGCTGCTTAGTCATTGACAAACAATAGAAGACTTCTGGAAGGTCTGTTTTTTACATTGGATTGTTGCTAAATTATACACCTAATCCAGTGCTCTTTTTGTTTTCTATCTTACAAAATATCCTATCACAGTGCGTGAGTGGACACACATGAAAAATGATTCTATTTATTATCAGAATAAAAATAAATCTTATAAGCTAGCTCAAAGTTATTCCCATTTAAACAGAGATTTCAACTAATACTAATTTCAATTTGTATTCATGTTTTTCATGTTCACTCTGACAGGAATGGCTGGCAAAGTTTCTAAGTTCCCTTACTAGGTTTTAGGGATGTAAATGATTCACTCAACTCAACTTTTTTTTTTTACAAAATTAGATTTAAGACAAATTATAAAGTAAATGTGTCCTTTTATTATTGCTTGGACAAAATGCTGCACATTTCTTTGTGAAATTGAAATATAAAACTATAATAATATACTAATTTAGCACTTGCATATTATTGCTCTTTTGTTGGTTTTGATTGCTTCTATTGTCATCATTTGTAAGTCGCTTTGCATAAAACCGTCTGCTAAATAACAAAATTTAAATATAATGTAAAATGTAAATAACAAAACTAAATTGAAATTTTAAAACAAGCCCCAAATCAAATAAATAACACAAATAAATCTCTTCATATAAACAAAATAAGTTTTTGTTATAAGCTTTGTCTGTGCTCTTTCCTTTTAAAATTAGAGGCTAACATTGCATTTTAATCATGATCCAAACAAAGATGCTGCATACATGCAACATGGGCAGTTTTTAATCTAAATTAGATTGTATAATTCTGAAATTTGAAGCAAAAACAGAATTGTTTGACTTCAGTTTTGTGAAACTATACATAAAACATGAAACGGAAACGGCAGACGAGCTGAATCACTCTCTGCCAGCAGGCGGCGCTTAAAGCATTTCCTTGGTTTCCGCTGAAAACAAAGCAGCGCTGCACTTATGAACTTTATTATGCATTATAGTGATTATACAGAGGCAAGATGAAAAGAAAAAATACAGTAAGTTCCCCTTAGACATACATTCATATAAACTCCTACCCCTAATTGAATCGCGATTTGTTTAGCGTCTCAACCCATTTAAATCGATTTTCAACCGGCTCGCGGTTAATCGTTATATCCCTACTAGGTTTGCCAAAAAGTTCATTTTAGACATTTTAAAATTCAGCAGAAAATGTAATTTTTCACAGTTACTGACTTGCAGAAACTCCATAAAGCCAAACTGAATTTTTTTTATTTGAATTTAAATTCAAAATTATATTTCAATTTAATTTGTATTTTATGTTTTTGAGAAAGCTCCTTCTTTGTGCTGTGTGTGGTATGCATCACGTGGTCAGTGAAGGATCAGAGGGCTGCCCATGGCCATGCCACCTGAGACTAGCTCCAAGATGACTCTAAAGCTTCATGTTTTTGTGTGTACTGTATGTGTGCAGGTCTATTCAGAGACTGGAGGAGCTGAATGTGGGAATGGATGATTTGGGAGAAGAGGTGCAGGCTCTCTCTCAACAGTGTAATGGAGGCAGTAATGACAATAGTGTAGCGAGAGACGCCTCCGCCACACCACAGACACAGGAAGAGTGTGGAGGAGCCAGCGATGTGGTCACCAGCACTCCTCAGAGGTCAGTAGGTCAAGCAGCCTGCCTTCCGCCCAGCCAGTCTCCTGTACTGTCCCAGAGGTGAGTCTCACACTCAAATCATTTTTTCTTAATTAAAAGAGTTTGAAAATGTCTATATCAATGTATCCACAAAGTAAGATTGCTTGGTGGGAAATATGAGATTTTTGTCTTATATCAAGTTTTAATAAATGTTTTTTTTTTTTTTATGAAATTTGCTTGGAATGTTTTTTTTATTACTGTTTGGGTTCTTAAGTGGGTTTTAAAAAGAGCTTGTTATCTCCTGCAGTGCCCAGCTAGACAAAACTGGACAAAATGACAGCAGTTTGACCTGCTCTAAAGCCCCAGAGGTACAGTGCCCCTACAGCTCAACATAATAAATCCAATAAAGCCTATACTGTATCATAATTGATATGCACATTTCTAAAGCCTCTAAATTATCAACATGATAAATGTTGCTGAAAAAACCTGTTGCACACAATCTACTACATGGCCTTTTGTCATCTGATTGGAAAGTATATACTTTTTTAGTAAGAGAAAGGCCTTTAAGTCTGGTAAAATGTAAATATGATTTGGCTTTGAGGAATGTTTATTTGTACATCTCTTAATCATCACTGTATTGCATTGCATTATATTCTTATAAAGATCTCATTGATTTTCAAGCTGCCTTTTTTTAAACATTTCATCTTTTTAGCTATATAGAAACTGCACTAAATTGCGTATTTTCTTAGTTTGGGCCTCTGAATATTTTTTTTCCAGTGCTCCTCAGGTATGTTTTATACTAAACTCCTGTATCATACCAAATGAGCCATAAAAGCCTGATGTATCGAATATGATTCTCAACAAAAAACATGTCAGGCTATACAGGGTTAACATTCACTGAATAAAACATTCTTATTCTGTCTCTCTCTAAAGGCCTTAGTGTTGGTTTAATTACAGCTCATAAAATTCTCCGATCAAACCCAGATTAGGGATTTTTCTGGATTATTCTAGATTAATATATGGCCTAATCTTCAAATTAACCCTTCTCACATACAGAATGTGTTTTTATGTGCATGTTGCAGAAAGATAAGTCTAAAGCCAAGTTTGTGATGGTCAACACCCTGGAGGATACGCAGGCGGTCCGGGCCGTGGCCTTCCACCCCACAGGGACGTTATATGCTGTCGGCTCCAATTCTAAGATGCTGCGCGTGTGTGCCTATCCTGACACGCTGGACACGAGGTCAGCGGCCCACACACTGCATTAAAACCCACTTTAATGATCAAACACGTTATAGATGATGAGTGAAACGAGCGCAGCAAGGAGCTCGTGAAAATCCGTAATTTTCAGCAAGAAACTGTTAGGTTAGGTAAGCACTATAAAATGAAACAGCTATATAGTGTAACTTCGCCGTGTGTTAGTGAAGAACGGTACATACATGATTGTACGCTGTTCTTTACGGTTCAACAATTCAGCAATGCTGGTTATATGGTCCGACAAAACGTATTGGGGATCTGTGTTTAGAGTTTTGAAACGTCAATTGACTTCTAATGTTCCAAACCTGTGTCACTTTTTTTTCTTCTGTGGAACACAAAGAAATTTAGAAAACATTGGAACCCAACGATTTTGGTTTACCATTCTTTCAAATACTTTAATTATTTTTTTAATTTTTTTGCAACTCATACAGATTTGTAACGACATGAGGGTGAGTATATAATGACAGAATTTTCATTTTTGGGTGAACTTCTCTTAATTTGTAGAGAATCAGAATTTTCAGTTGACTGTTGAATGTTGGTATACTGTAGTTGTATTGTTGTTTCTCTCAGTGGTTTGGGCACGAGTAAACCTCCTGTAATCCGCTTCAAGAGGAACAAGCATCACAAAGGCTCCATATATTGTGTGGCCTGGAGCCCCTGCGGACAGTTACTGGCCACCGGCTCCAACGACAAATATGTCAAAGTGCTGCCCTTCAACCCTGAAACCTGCAATGCTACAGGTGAGAGAAAGAAAGATCGCAAACCAATATTCATGAGTCTTAAAGCAACACACTACAGACAAAACAGTTTTTTTCATGCACTGGCCATTTTTGGCTGTTTGGCTTTTCATAAATGTTTTTTCAGTCTAGTGGGGGAAAAAAACATCCAAAATACACTTTTATTTACTTCTGTAGATTTCAATTACATTTCTTTTCACTAAACGATTTCCTGCACTGAGTCAGAAATCTCAACTTTAGTAGCAATTACATAAACCATGTTTGTCCATTTTTTTATCATATATATAACAACACCTTTTCTAAAAATATGGTGAAATTTTTGGTATTTTCAGATTTATGGAATAATAAAAAGAAATATTCAAAATCCCCTCTGTAAAAATCTTTAATGTGTCAACCAATTTTTTTGAATTTTGAACTGATTTCTGTTCTGGAAATGTATGCAAATTAGTGCATATATAATTAAAGAACGTCTCATTTGAACATTGAACTCATTTAAACAAACATTTCAGAAAACTTGTAATACAACAAGTTTTTTTTTTTTTTACAATTCTTAATGTAATCAATCAACTGGGGATATATGGTGATATCCACTAGTTACATGTTCACTTTTAATTTATATATTTAAATCCACACACGTCCTTAATGACTCTCTTTGCTTCAGGTCCTGATCTGGAGTTCAGTATGCATGATGGGACTATCAGAGATCTGGCGTTTATGGAGGGTCCTGAGAGCGGAGGGGCCATTTTAATCAGTGCAGGAGCTGGAGACTGTAACATCTACACAACGGACTGCCAGAGAGGACAGGGCCTGCATGCGCTGAACGGACACACGGGTACACAAAAAAAAAAAGATTTTATATTATATAAACACACAGATCCTCAAAAATATGTTGGTTTGTGTGTGTTCTCTCTCCTCAGATCATATCCTGTCTCTGTACACATGGGGGGGCTGGATGATAGCATCTGGCTCTCAGGATAAGACGGTGCGTTTCTGGGACCTGCGTGTTCCCAGCTGTGTGAGAGTGGTGGGGACTGCCCTCCACGGCACAGGTGGGATTCACTTCCTTCATTTTACTCTTTCATTTTTACTTTGCCTGCTAAAAAAATGCCAGTTTCTGATGGTTGCTGGGTTTGTATTGTTTTTAGCTGGTCTACACTGGTCATTTATGCTTATTGGCTGGTTCAGACTGGTCTAGACGGTTGACCAGATGCTAGTAAGGCTGAAATGGTCATGGTAGAGCATTTAGGTCAAGCTGATCAGAAATGGTAACAGCTATCGCGCTTCAAAAACCAGCTTCACCACCTTGAGCTGGTATGACCTGGTTTTTCCAGCAAGGAACCTGTATATCTGACCTGATTCACTGGGAACATTATGTGGCCACCATTTCACATACGAATGTGCTTTAATCTGCAATTTTGGCATGATATTACAAGATTTAAGTCACTTTCAGACCAGTGTTATTTTAGTATCATTGATATAATATTATAGGTTTTATTAGTATTTTGAATCCGTTTTTATTTTTACATGTTCTGTTTTCATTTTAAAACATTTTTTTAAACATTTTATTTTATTTTAGTTCAAATTGATTTCAAGCAATGAAAGTTTTTTCTCCCCTGTAATTTTTCCTATAATACATTGTAATTGTTCAGCACACAGTGTATGTCTTTTTATGCCCCATTCAGAAATATTGTGAGAATTTTTTGACAAAATGAAGTGAATATAAATCTTGTCTCCTAAGTTTGTGATTGTTCATGTGGTTTATGTTGTGTGTGATTTCACAGGCAGCCCTGTGGCGTCGGTGGCGGTGGACCCGAGCGGGCGTCTGCTGGCAACAGGGCAGGAGGACAGCTCCTGTATGCTGTATGACATCAGAGGCGGACGCATGGTTCAGACGTACCGACCGCACTCCAGCGATGTCCGATCGGTGCGCTTCTCCCCCGGGGCTCATTACCTGCTCACGGGATCCTACGACACCAAGGTCATCGTCGCTGACCTGCAAGGTGAGATCTCAGACGCCCCTTGTTGAATTTAATACATGAAACCAGTGCTATTGTAGTATCACGGAGATACTATTATAGTTTTTGTTAATATTTTGAATCAGTTTTTATTTTAAAGGTTTAGTCATTTTGTTGTGTTTTTGTAATTTTTATTATTTTACTACATTTTTACGCCTTCAATGAAACCAGTGTTATTGAAATACTATTACAGTTTTTATTAATATTGTGAATCAGTTTTTATTTTGATATTTTCTGTTTTCATTTAAATTTTAGTTGGAGGTAAGTTTGGAATTTTGTCATTTTCATTAGTCTTTGTAGTTATTTCAGTATATCAGTGTATTTTACTACATTTTTACACCTCTAAATACTGCAGGCCAAAAATTACCTATAGTATAGAAATCCATTTTAATTATTTACATTTTCAGATTAGAAGTTACATGGTGGTGAGAGAGAGAGAGTAGGGCTGGACGATATGACCTAAAATCAAAATATCGATTAATTGAACATTTTACCTCAATTATGATTATTGAACGATTTTTGATTTTCATTGACAAGGTGGGATATTTTTTTTCTAATGATAGAGTGCATGCCTTATCTTTGTGATTTTAAAATAATGGGAAGGAAACACAAACTATTTGAGGTTATTTATTGAATATTTCAAACAATTTAAATCAAAAAGTACACAGCTTGAAATTAAAAAATCTTATGAAACAATCACATTTCAGTTTTAATGTAAAAAGTAAGTTTTGGACAGGACACCTAAAGGATCAGCAGGCTGCGTATCTGTGTGCTCATAGCATTATAGATGTGAATCTTACTCATGATCACTGTTGCATGTGATCTTCCTCTCAATAATTTTTTTTCCCGTCACTCTAAATGTATTTACTCTTAGGTGCTTAGTGCGTAATGGAAGACAAAAAGGAAAAGAAATGGGAAAGAAAAAGTAATTAGTATTTACCTGATGTGACAAATTTTTTCCAAAGGGCAACACAAAAATATTTTATCAGAGTTTCTACAGTCAAGAGAAATGAAAAATATAAAACCTATAAATTGCTCTTTGTATATTTAATCTCCGTTAAATGATTTTTAAAAACTGTATGATATCCTGTAATCTCAAATGACTGGAAAAGTAATGGAAATTCATTGGTCAAAGGGTGTAGGAACCTGTTTTATAGGTTGTGGAAGTGTCCGCTACACTTATTTTTGAGTGCGTGTGTGCAGATGTTGCAGTGTAAATATGTATTTTAACATTTTTAAGCATTTAAAGCAATGCATGTTTTAAAGCAATTCAGTTTTGGATGATTGTATTTGTGCACAGGTGATCTGACGAAGCAGCTGCCGTTGACCGTAGCTGGAGAGCATACTGATAAAGTGATCCAGTGCAGGTGGCACACACACCACCTCTCCTTCCTGTCCTCCTCGGCTGACCGCACGGTCACACTCTGGACAGAGGCCACGTAGAGCCAGCTCTGGCCACTAGAGGGAAACAACACATTTATATACAGTATGTGTGTGTGGCACTGTGCTTCCGTTTTAAGTCTGTCTGTTTGTTACGAGTGTGTATTTATTTTGTGTTCCTGGATATTGAGTTCTGTATCAATGAATGGCTGAGATCTGTGCAAACCCTTTTTATGTACATAATATCTGATTGACTGCCAGTGTCTGATGGCCCTGAGCCATATTGGGATGCAATGCTTTGCTGTCGTGTGCTTGCGTATGTATGTGCTTCCCATTCAATAGCATTTATCAAACACTGAACCGTCCCTCCACACCACACATGCTTGGATAAACACAGACTCAGTGGTGTCATATGATCTATACTGTGGCCTTCCTCTCTGGGTGTCCGCTCTCCCCATATCTGTACTTGCCTGTTTGAATCTAGCCTCTGGAAATAGATTAGTCATTTATTAGAGTCATTTCTGATGTATCATTGCAAACTGAATGAATGCAATGTGTTTGAGTGAAAGATGTACACGCAGGCAAATGCTCGGCTGAAATACAGACATTATTATGACCTGCTGCAAATACTGTATCAAAATTCAGCTGCTCGTGCAAATTTCAAAAGTAATGTTAATGTAAACTGCCTTGCTGTCAAGTAAGTCCATCATTTAAAGTGGTTAATGTTTTTGCTTGAAACAGTTTGCAGCCCTTGTGAATGCCTCTGAATTGATGGCATGATTCAAAGTATTGAATTTTTAAATGTAGATTTATGAAGGGAATCTGTGTCCTATTAACTTACGTCTATACGTAGTGCTAAAAACATTAAATGAAATGTTCTGGGCATTGGCGCATAGGTTTGTTAAACAGGTGAAATCGTCTGATACTATGATCTTGCACTTTTTGTGTTTTTTAACATCCGCCTCCTGTTTTGTTGCTATAGCACTTTGTTTTTGGGTAGTTTAAGTTGTATATTTTCTAATGATGTAGATTTTATTTAATGTGACTTTTTTGTTGATATTAATGTCATTAATTTTAAAACGAAGCCAAACATGTTGACACAGTTATGCTAATAAGCAGCTCTCATTTGAAGTCATGTAGTGAAATATTGTGTCGTTCATGTAATCCTAATAATATTTGGACATCAGTGACTACAGTAAAGTGGGACAAGTCTGCTGCTGTTGTGTCTAAATAAATAACCCTATTCTCTACTCTGTTTCCAGTCATTTGCATTAAGCACTTGTTGATCATGTTTTACTTTGATTCAGTTTTTCACAGGTGTGGTTCTTCACATTAACTATGGACATGTTCTGCTAACCTCAGAGGTGTAAAGAGTGCCTAAAAACCATACTTGAGTAAAAGTACAGATACCTTACAGTGAAAATGACTCAACTACACGTTACAAGTCACCAATTCCAAAACAACTTGAGTAAAAGTCTTAGAGTATCTGATTTTAACAGTACTTAAGTATTTTACTTATACTAAATATAGGCTCAAAGATGCACAAGTCAAAGAGACACGCCAGTGATAAACTGTAACGTTGTGGAGAAGCTGTGGAAAACCGGCAGAGGCAAGGATCTATGTGCAGGTATTTAATGGAAAAACTAGAACAAACAATAAGCCAAAAACCAAAGGGAACAAAGAACAGAATGACTGACAAACAGACAACCATTACAACCATAAAGAAACACTAGGGCTATATAAACACACAGGGGGCTAACAAGCTTAACAAGATAAGACACACCTGTGGAGACTAATCAAGGGGAACCAATGAACAAACTGACTACAAACACCACGGGAGACAGGAAGTGACATAAAAGTCCTGGGCAAGGCACAGAGAGCATGAAACAAAAACAAGAAAGAGTTGATTTGTGAGGAGAGCAATCACGTTTATTTTCTAAAACCAAAATAAAACTGAACACCTCAAAATTACAAAACAAAAAACAATATCCTTCAAAAGGTCTCTTCGGTATAATGGATAAATAAAATAATGTTAAGTAAAATTAAAAGCTGAAGCCTTCTTGCAGTGGATGCGCTGGTTTGGGCCTCATTGCCGGCTGCAGTCATGTCCTCATCTCATATATAAAACACCTCTGATTCACAAATACTTGCTAAAGAACTTGCATTCACATAAAGTAGCCTTGTTGACAAGTTTGGGTGAGTAAGGGCAAAACGCAGAAGATGCAGTACTTTCAGTGACCTGTAATAGGCAATATCATGTTTTTTGTAGCAGAAATAAACTGCTGGAGAAAAGCTAGGTGCCATGCAAAATGTAATGTTTAACTGCAACACTCATATTCCAAATGTAGTGGTAAAGAGTACTGATACTCATTCATTAATGTAGTGAAGTAAAGAGTAAAAGTTGCTAATATCTTTGATACTCAGTACAACTACAAAGTACCCCGAAAAGATACTCAAGTACAGTAACTAATTACATTTACTCCAATACTTTACACCTCTAGTAAACAAATACCACTTCCGAAAAAGACGTTTATTCAAGTGTGCTATTAGTATTCTTTAAAACTAAAATAGGAAAGTATACTTTTAGTCTACTTTTTATGTACTTCTCAGAAATATACTTAAAATGACATTTTAAAAGAGGTAATAATGACTGTCAAGCTTTGGGGTGTTGATCGACTTTATCTACGTTTTGATTATCATTCTGAATCCAATTCATAGTCTTTTTTCAGCTTTTTGTTCAAAATGATGTTTATTTCTTTATTTTTTATTTATGAAACTTATCCACATTCAAGTGTTTAAAAAAGAATGCACGGAGCTAGAATAAAATGTAAATGTTGTTTACAAGCAGATACCCCATTCTTTTGAATGTTCAGATATTCATGTAACAAAATATATACAAATTAATACCTAAATAGGGACATAGTAGTATGTTTAAAGTATGATGTAAAGTTCACTTAAAGAAAACTTATGAGTATACTTGCAGTATAAAACTACTAAACTAGTAGTTTACTGAGACTATACTTCAAAGTGTACTAAAAATGCTACTACAAGTATTTAATTAGTAAACTATCAGTATAAGTTAATTTTTAGTATAGTTGCAGTACAAGCTAAATTTTTTTGATGTAAACTAGTTGTGTACTCAGTTTACTACTGTTATACTTAAAGTATACTTAAAAGTATACTTTTATATACTAGAAAGTGGGCCAATTTAGTCCCAAGGAGTATTGTAATAGTACACTTACAGGTATACTACTAGTACACTGATATTTGTATACTTACTACATAAAGTATACTTACAAATATACTTGAACTTTACTTTAGTATACTTACTAAAATAAACTACAAGTATACTACTTTTTGGTAAGGGTAGATATAGAACTGAACCGAACTACTATATACGTGTGTGTGTGTGTGTTATTTTTATAATTATAATCGCAGACCCTGTATTTGCATATTACACTTGAGATGTTACACAAGTGAATGCAACTACGCCTGTGGATTACAAAAAATAATAATAATAAGTTGTATGATCTAGACCAAACGCAAATCATCCAGTCTAATTTTATAGAAATCCTAGGCTATAAGCGATACAGTATACTACTAATATGGAAATGGCGTGAAGCAGCAGGGTGAGTAACGCCCATAGACTGTATGTAACGCCTTAATGTAGCCTACGTCAAACCCATGTTACTTACATTGAAAACTGCTTTCGTTTTCACTGGCGCCCGCAGACGTGTGCAACTTTTGCTTTACGTGAAAGTAATTCGGTTAAAACTTTATTACGATTATTATTTATTTTACGATTGCGTGTTAGATGCGGTATATATAAATAAAGGAGCTGGCTGATTGGCATTTGATTTGAATTCGAGGATCAAGGTCTGCTATCCATCACGATGAGATCTGGTAAGCGAGAAAAAGCGACGCGATCTGACTCCAATAGTTTGAAGCAAATCTATATCTCTATTTTGTACTCTTAAACTATTTACCAGGCTGTTTATTTGTATAATAATGACAAAAACAAATTGAAATAATGTTTTAATGTATAGCCTACAAATAATCGTAAGCTGCAATGTAGCCTATGATATACACTGTACATTTATGTTTTATGCCCAGAGGCCCAGTTTGTGGATAGAAACTACGCTGCGCTTATTCAGAAAGTTACCTCAGTGATGGCAATAGCAGATGAACTAAAAAGTAAGGGTATGATACATGAAGAAAAATATTCAGAGATCAGAGCAGAACAAACCAGCCAGGGCAAAATGAGAATGCTGTTTGAAGCACTAAATTCTGGAGACAGAGTGAAGCATGACTTTTATTATGCTCTGAGAGATCATGAACCATACCTCTTCAAAGACCTGGGTAAGAGAATCTACAGTTGCTGTTAATTAAATGAGTTTACAAACTTGAACCTACCTGTCTAATATGACCTGTCCTGTGGTTGATGGTATCAGGTGGTGAGACAATGGATAACACCGATGGCACCCAGAACAACCAGCTACAGTTAAACTGAAAAGTGAGTGAAACCTGTTTTCAATTGCATGTTATGAAGGCTATTGTAGGCTATTAGAATATCAAACACTTATGCATTGAAATGAAACAATAACCAGAGAAATATGCTGGCAGGCAAGGCAAATTTCTCATTTTTAGATTGCTGATGTCCTGCCCTTGAGTAAAAATCAGCATTAATACACTTTTCTGTAAAATGTCTATTTTTCAGATGAAAGTTTAAAACACACCAATAAATAGGCCTAATAAATATTAAATACAGTTTACAATGTAAACATCCTAATTGTAATCTTTCTTTACCAAATGAAGCCCCCTGCACCCAAGAAACTGAAGCCTCCTGCAACCAAGACACGGAAACAGATGCGACCTGAAGAAGAAAGAATGTTAAAAATGTAATTAAAGGAACAGTTCACACAAATTAAAATTGTCATCAGTTATTCTCCCTCATGTCACTGAAAACCCATATAATACGTTTCCGCCTGTGAAACACAAAAAAATATCAGAATGTATAGGCTGTGTTCTACATTTAGGTCTACATATAGGTTTTCATTTTGTGGGTGAACATTTTCAAGCCATAAGCATTTTTATGTAGTTTTTTTATGCTAAAATCACAATATTTTATACATTACCATCCACAGTTATTTAACCAAGTCTTTATATTATAAAATATTTTGAAAAAGAAGGGAATCATGCTATTGCAGTCCTTGAAAAGTAGCACTGTCTTGATATTCTTCAAACATTGTTTTTTTTTCCGAACTACAAGTGTTTAACTTGTGTTATATAATCAACTTTTTGTAAACCTACTTTTTAATACATTTAAGATTAAAATCTAAATCAGTGAAAATCATCCATTGACTTACATCAGTGATGTCATTCTTGTAGTCTGAATTGTCATATACTTTTTTTTTATGTAATTTAGGGATGCCTTTAAATATAAATAGTATACTGTTGAATGAATTTATAGGCCTACTGATCATTTCCTTTCACAGTGCATTGGAATGCATCTGTTTTTACATTCCACTAGGAAGGATTTCCTTCTCATTGATAAATTGGGGGTTTTGTGAATTGGTTTACACTGTTCTTTCATTTCTTAATTTTGTAATTGGCATTAAACTTTCTTACCTGAAAAATAAATTGATTTGATTATTCTTGATACACATCTATGCCCAAGGTAAAAACATGAGCCCATGATTTGAATGGAGCAGCAAAAACTTCAGAGAGGACTTTTCCATTACTTCGCAACTGCATAGGCCTACTAGCATAGCATACTCCCACTATTTTTAGAATACCTTTCTGTGGCAGGAATGGTAAGGGAAGTAGGCCTATTTATAAGGAATGCTTTATGTGTTTCTCCATGTGCTAATATTAGTCCCGTGCGAATCGGCATCTCAGCATTTGGCGGTTCGTATATCATTTTTCGAGGTTTTTGTTTCCTGTGCGCTTTTTCATCCATCTTTCGCGAAGAATGGAGCTGCGTTGAAGTGTTTGATAGTATTTTGGGTGCTGTTATATAGCTACAACATACAATTTGTAGAAAGAAAAGGCTGAAAAGGTTTTGAGGTTAATGTGTTACAAATAAATCAAGCACAAAGCTAGAGATACTATTTTACATGCTGGTGCAGTGGGTAAATGTCAGGCTTCTTGGGGCCGCAACGAACTAATGATTAATTTATTTTCTTTGTTTTAAATATCCATCTTATGAATCAAATGATTAATGTGGGACGCATGCTGGGTTGGGTACTCTTGGACAGTCCTTCATAATGAGGAATATTGATTGATGGACTTATAATCTAATGACAGGGATAATATAGGCGATAGATGAGAAAGGGTGTTTATTGGATACCGGGGGGAGGTATAACATAGCAGAAAATTACACCACTGGGGTGAACTAGTCTAGAGACATTCTACAGAATGGAACTTGATAAACGTATTCCAGTAGCAAGGCAAGGGGTAGTGCAGATGAAGTAAACTGTTAAGTTTATTTCGGCCAAAGTTCCAGTTATTTAGTATAACAACGGGGGTGTGGGGAGGAGGGGAGCTTTGCCCATGGGCCAGCTGACAATGTGGCTGTACACAGACAGACCGAACCCCCGTAGCAGATCCCAAGGGGCACGACACACACACACACAGGGGGGGAGGGGGCGCGATAGCGCGGGGGGAAGGGGGATAGGGGGGAAGGGAGGGAAAAGGGGAGGAGGGGGGAGGGGCAGGGCGGGGGGCGTTGTTTTTGTTCGCCCGAGTAGCGCGCCATTTTTAAGAGAATGGGAGAACTTGAGATGAACGTGGACGTGAAATGAAATCCATTATGCGGCGAGGATTGTTTGGCTGCTTAATTGGTCTAAATTTTGAGTTGATTCTTTAAAATGTCATTAATACAATTTTACAATTTTAAACAATTTTGTAATAGTTTGTAGCAATATGAAGTAAAATGAATTAACACATAGGAGGTGGATCAATCCTGTGTACAAGAAATAAAAGTATTGTTTCCTGAGATGGGAAATATACATTTCCTGATCAATTTCTGTCTTTTTGGCCTAAAGGCTTTTGAAAAATAGTAATATTGTGTTTGGACATCATAAGATTAAGTTGACTAGGGAAGGCTAGAGAAGGGTGAGTTAAATTTTAGCCAATCACACTGCCCAGATAGCAAGTGACCAATTCCCAGAAATTATCCATCGGCAGTTTTTTTTTTGGTGCACAACAAACAGTACGAGGTGTAGGCAGGATCTCGACGTCGGGTACAACATTCTATCTTGCTTGGGATGTTAAAAAGAAACATGTTTAGTGATTTCGAAAAGTCTAGATATTTGACGAATGGTGTTAGATAGATATCGGAAATAATAAACGCAGAAGTCAAAGGTGGGCGACAAAAAGGGTCACCACCAGATGTACCGAATTCACCCTACGAGAGCTTCTGGTCGCATATTTATAAAATGTTGTACTTATCAGGATGCATGGAATTTTGGCAGGCTCAGTACAGGATGCATTTACTGGAGATACAGGTGTAATCAGACACCCACCCATACGGAAGAGAAGTGATGTAGAGTATTTTATAAATGATGGTGCGCAAGCAGACGCGCTCACCCCGGCACACTCATCTACCCCTGCCCATCAGAGTCCCTATATCCCTAGGGCGGAAAATCGTGGAATCTTTTGTGAAATTACAATGCAATGCTTCCCACCTGTCATGGACAATCCCCCTCGAATCATCATATATTTTACAGGTACCAACACAAAGGATAGAATGCGTAGCTAAAGGCGCAATCCGGAACTAGGAGACCAGCAGATCGGCTTTCACCATACTTTCGTTTTACCTGACTAAACCCCACCTCATTTACGTGAACAACGAAGCGTTGGAACCTAGTCTCGATAGGTTTACAATTTAAAAAAAAAAATTAACAGTTAATCATCTGCATTTGTGGGTTTGGGGTTATCCACAAAAATGAGCGAGAACCACGAAGGAGAGCAGCGGGAGCGATGCGAAGGTACAAATCAATCAGCCTACATGATGTGTGATAGGGATATGATAAGCGCTGGAAAAATACTTAGCTTTTTGCTAAATTTAATTAACTAGAATTGGGTTCGTACACGGTGCTTAAAGTACTTGAATTTAAATAAAAGAGGGGGGAAGACTTTTTCGAAACATGTAAGTCCGTGAGAAAACCCTTGACAACAGCCAGATTTATGAAAAGTAGCTAGCGGTTGACTTTAACGTGCGGTGAATTATAAAAAAAATCAAAAACAATATGAAACCACCGTTTAATTTTTAAGGAGAGACTAAAGGAATAGACAAGTACCAATTGGCCTAAGTTTTTGTGCATTATATTCAAAGTCATCTGAAGCCATTTCATAGTTTGGTATGAGGGACAGAACAGAAGAATATTTACATCGTGAAATTATAGTTGGCGGAAACGCGTCCTCCCTCCGCCGGGCTGTCAATCTCTGTTCAGCGTTTAAACAGTGTGTCGCGTTCGTTTACGACAGTCAGCACGATAAAACCCTCTCTCTGAGATTATATATTCCTATTATAATACTAGATGTGTAGATAAAGTGCTGTGAATGTGAATAAAAGGACTTTATCTTGTTTATTGCTGTTTCTCAACGATGCCAGATGGCTTCCGGTGTTAGCGGGTTGAGGTTTTTTTTTTTTGTATAGCTCTTTTCCGTCAGAGGTGACTGTGAAAGTAATGCCTGTCCATTTCAGAAATGAACAGTTCAAGAGAATAGAAATCATGCAGTCAGCTAACATATTAATTTTTAGGCAGAGACAAGGTAGGCGTTGTAAAATCCAATTACGAGTGGTGTGATCAATCATGATTATATACGTGGTTATCAGTCTATATATATATAGACTAAGGATATATATATTATTATAAAGTGTAGTAATATATATAATATAATCATTCTATTCGTTACCAACTCTTGTGTTGTTCTTTAGTATGAGGATGAGTGTAGTCGTGAATTGGTTTTTAAGATAAACAAATTATATGAATGAAACATTGTGGCTTTTTCCTATGATCAATAAGTATAGTTTTCGTGTTATTTACGGAACTGAATAATTAAGGATGGGTTAAAAAAAAGTTATTAACTAAAATCATACACTACCTGCAGTAAATATAATTCAATAAAAGATTCAACATAATGCACAAGGTTATAAAATTAATGAACAGGGGAGCACCACAAAATAACCCCAATTTTGGGACAAATGACCGCTATGGGAAAGGTCTATTACTCATAACGGTGCCCTAAAACTGAACTTAAGCATCATAGCTTCAAATGATTTATTTAAAGACAATTATCGCATCAGCACAAAATTTATGTGCTACTTATAGTGGAACGCCCATAAAAAAAAAATCGCGATTACCTTTTTGATCATTTGAAAGAGTATACTAGTTATTGTGTATATAAGTGAAATCATCGGGGGTCCTCTGTGGCTCAAAAGTAAGTGGGGCTGTTAAAGATCCTGGAAGATCATTTAACAATCATATGAACCTAACAGTTTCACAGATTTGTAAAATAACAGGTTACCGTTGGGTGTTGGGAATACATGTAGGTGGGGCGGTCTCTCTCTCTGCTCGTCCGCTTTCACTAATTAGCGGGAGGGAACGTAGCGTTGTATGTCTAATTGACAATGTAAACATATAACACCCCAAAGAACAACACAGCAACTAATAGTTTTAATGGAAGCGCAATCATCAGTAATGTTTTTAAAACATTTTGGTAGTAGGGGTCCGAACGTAGGTGCAATTGTTCCCAGATAGAATGGACGGGCAACGTTTAGGGAAGAAAGCAACAAAGGTTGATGTAAAGAACAACCGATGTTTCATATCGATGTTCCTGCAACGTACTATCCTACTGCATGTGTCCCAATCGCAATAAAGCTACTTCAACGTCCGATGAATAGTTGTTTTTTTTTTTTTAACGTAGTTTTACCAAAATGCATTGGTTCCTTCAAAATGTGTTGTGTTTTAGGGTTAACAGAAATGTTTGGAAAATTACCGGACAATGTCCTGGTAGACAATTACTAGTACATTTTCCTTTTATTACATTTCCTGTTCCATTTTATTATTATTTTTTTTTACTAATTTTATCATTAGTCTCATTTTAAAGTTGAGTTACTAAATTTGAATAAAAAAAAACTGTCTAAAAGTTGCAGAGTAATGCATTTTATTCATTTATCCCCAGAGGCCAGGTTTGTGGATGAAAACTATGCAGACCTTATTCAAAACGTTACTCCAGTGATGCCAATAGCAGATGAACTATACAACAAGGGCATGATACATGCTGAAAAATATGCAGAGATCAAAGCAGAAAAAATAGACCAGGAAAAAATGAGAAAAATTTTGGAATCATTAAAGTCTGACAACTTCAAAACCGCCTTTTATTATTTGCTGGGAAAGCATGCAAAACACCTCTTCAATGACCTGGGTAAGAGAATATTGTCATTTATGAAAGAGATTTATGAGTACTACAGCTACAGGTGTAATCTATAACCTGTACTGTGCTTAATGTTAACAGGTGGTGTCAGCAGGAAACGCAAGCTTGCTGATCCTGAATGCTCAGTACCATGTAAAAGTGAGTTTACCTTGTTGTAATTAGTAGACAGTACTTGTTGGAAAATATTTTGAAAAAGTCCCATGTTGATAGTACTGATAGTGGAACAATTTATAGCTGCCACAACTGTCAAAATGATTAAGAATATGAAGTAAAAAAAAAACCTGATACACAGACATACATTAAAATACATTTTAAAACAATCAGAGTATAAAATCTTACAAAGTATGTAAGCCTAAAATCTTATTTAGCACATTAAAAATAATGAGTGTTACAACAGTCCTGGGTTAGTGTTACATGGGGACAACAAAAGCGGTTCTTTTCAGATAAACACATCTGATGTTGGATTTGTACAGCAAAAAGTGAAAAACGTTACAGCTGTACTACTGTATCAATGTTACAGTGCTTACACACAGAAATCAACCACCATTGGGAGACATTTGACTTGAAAGTTTAAATCATATTGTACAACAGTATTCATAATTACATTTATAATAGATTAATGTGTACAACATGAATGATTATGTAAGGTCCACACACTTGGCCCAATTTTTTTGTTGTTTACGCCCAAGAGCAAGGCTATCCAGTGGCTGGGCCGAATATGATGAGGATTTCTTGCGTGTTCGGTCTTTCAGCGACGTCAAAGATTCAACTCTAATCTGACCCATGTTTTATTTAATGAGCTCCATTTATTATGATCTCGCTATTTGAGTTAGAAGGACCAATTATATGAATATTATAGCGATCATTTATCTAGACATCCTGCATTATTATTCTTGCTTATTCTTTTAATACTTATTTGTCACTCGCATTCATTTTTTGGGTGCTCATGTCTGCCCCTCAAAGATATCACTTCGGCCGTTAGCGTATCTTACGGTCACATTCTCGTCAGTCTTGGGTATTAGACAGAGGTAATTGGCTAATACTTTAGACGGCCGCTCCTATGCTTGCTCATTCTAAGTACTTTTAATTAGCCCCCATATATTTGTACACACTTGAATAAAGCAACATTTTTTCTAGTCAGAGGTCACGACCACTACTATAGATATAAGCCAACCAACATTACTTTCCCTGATAATGGCTTTGGTATGGTCATGCCATGGTTTCTCCATGTACACTTGGCTAGAATAATATTACAATAAACAGAGGTTAGGCTCACCCTATTTAGGCTGGTCGAACAACATCCAGTTGACCTAAAAGGAAATTCCCTATAAGCCCTTACAATCTAAGTACACTTGAACTAATACCAAGTGTTAGCCGGATCTCTAAAGATACAGTTGGTGTGCCCTATGCTCCATCACAACTGAATTTTAGCCCGTTACTAACCTGACGCAGGAAATGCGCTGATGGGAGCATGGTCGGAAGGTTGCCCGTGGAGTAACAAGGATACAACGTAATCTACTAGAGTCAATAATTACAGAGTAAAACAGAATAGAATAAAATTTAACAATTGATTATCAGTCAGGTAAATATGTATTATGCCAATTACATAGCCAATTCAAAAATATCAAATCAATACAAGACATCAAATTCTCAAAGATGAATCTAAGAGTAAGATGCATACCTGAATTTTAGAAAAATACATAGTGTGAATTGCGTGGACACCTTCACACTATGGCAGCCTCTATCTGGAATGCAGGAATTGCCCCCGACCTTTATGCCTTGCCACAATCCTTATACATTACACAACCAAGACAAAACATCTCCCCAAAGGAGCATTACACAACAATTGCGATATTGCCTGGCCTAGGGGCGAAGGTTGGCATGGTAACAGATGTCACGCGTTCGCGTACGTACCTCGGTTGCGGTCACGTCGATATGCATTTCATTGTGGTACCAAAGGGCGTGGGGGGGAGGGGCGCGGCATTCACCATTGCTCGGTATTTTCATGTTAATTTTGAAAGACAGACTAGCGAACAAATTAAAAAAATGTCCAGTCCACCTAGCATGTGAAAATACTAAAGGCTATTAACTATCTACATTGTGATAATGCTGCAGTACATACATTACATAATACATACATAAAAGCCCGAATAAATTCTTGTTTTTTTTTTTTTTTTTCTTTTTTTTGTTTCTTTTTTTCTTTTTTTTTACAATATAGTGTGATTTAGTTTACAGAGTAAACAGGGAAAAACAGTGCGACACATACGTAGTAGCCGATATATGCTGAGCGTATTACAGTGATGCGATTATAATAAGGACAATAAGTGTTAAAGTGATTCTGCCTGCGCTATAAGCCGAAACAACTTGAAGTGATCGCGCCGACGCGCCGCACAATAACACAAACATCAAAAAACACATCAGTTCCGCATTGCCTAAACGTCACAGCACAGTTGCGCTACTTATTCAAAATAAAAACAGCCCTGAACCAAACATCAGAATGCCCCGCTTACTGTGTCACCGTCTAGAATTGAAGCATACACAGCCAATTATAATTTGACATAATAATATAAATAGTTTAGCTTAGATACGTTAGCAGTGCAAATATCGAGAAATATTATGGAATTATTTGGATTGTGCCAACCAGCTGAGAGAGTAGCGACCAGAGCACAAAGACTCCATTCACAAACAGCTTGCTGTACAGCAGCCTTTAAGTATACTCCTTTGCACAGTCAGTGAGAGACGCACATCAGACGTCAGCTACATGCCCCGTACATGTCTAGTGGGCTTTGTTTCAAGTGCCGCAACTCCAGACATTCGATGTTCTACTGCTGGCGGCCGGTTATCAAACAGCGTTGCATTGCTGCGGGCGCTCCCTTCTGGATTGGGGGTGAATTGCCTGTATTCGTTGTGCACCGAGATGTCCGCACCGTGACGGTTCGGTACGAATACATGTATAGTTCCACCGCTACTGGGTGGTTTACACCTCAATGGGAACAGAAGGTAACTTGCATGGAATGACACAACCTCTACAGTAATCAAAATATCTCTTAACTCTTAGGATCTGTATTATCTTTTAGTCTACTTTTGTAAGATTGAGGCCATTGTACCACTCGCCCTGAGACTATTCAAATAGTCTCATTTATTTGCATTCATATAGAACATTATACTATTGACCATTCTGAGTGAACCAAGTGGAGGGAGGATGGGGAAGGGGAAGGAAGGGGATGAAAAGGAACTGATGCATATGTGAGTGAGGCGTTTCCTGCACCTCCACTCTGTGGGGTGTCTCGAAGATGCCTGTGTATGTTTGTATTGTCTGTTTCTCAGGGGATCAAAGTATCTGAGTTTCTTTCATCCTTACACTTACTTTTATAAACTGTAAATAAGATAATACACAATATAGTGTAATGTATGAAGTATTTATTATGTGCAAGGATGTCATCAAAAACTGTTAATCGTTTTCTTTGTCACAGGACTTAATACTGAGAGTATAAAACAAGACAGCCCTAACTATAACAATGCTAGTAACTCAGCACCAAGACCAGCACCAACATACATTGTGACCAACATAGTAAATGGTGAGTTGGGATTTTGATGAATGAGAAAAACATTAATAAAACAATTGTCAGCCATATGCAATGTTATACACACCATACAGTATTTATACGATTGTGATGTACTGTAATTTATGTGTGGACACCACTACCTGTAAATATTATCTTTGTGCTTTGTTGCTAATGCTAGAAAGACCTCATAACCTGGACAATATTACCAACATAAATGAAATGATTGCCAAAAAAGAGAAGAAGCCTCCCGCACCCAAGGCGGCGAAGAAGCCTCCCGCACCCAAGGCGGCGAAGAAACCTCCCGCACCCAAGGCGGCGAAGAAACCTCCCGCACCCAAGAAGGCGAAGAAACCTCCCGCACCCAAGGCAGCGAAGAAACCTCCCGCACCCAAGAAAGCGAAGAAACCTCCCGCACCCAAGAAAGCGAAGAAACCTCCCGCACCCAAGAAAGCGAAGAAACCTCCCGCACCCAAGAAAGCGAAGAAACCTCCCGCACCCAAGAAAGCGAAGAAACCTCCCGCACCCAAGAAAGCGAAGAAACCTCCCGCACCCAAGAAAGCGAAGAAACCTCCCGCACCCAAGAAAGCGAAGAAACCTCCCGCACCCAAGAAAGCGAAGAAACCTCCCGCACCCAAGAAAGCGAAGAAACCTCCCGCACCCAAGAAAGCGAAGTAACCTCCCGCACCCAAGAAAGAGAAGAAACCTCCCGCAGCCAAGAAAGAGAAGAAACCTCCCGCATCCAAGAAAGCGAAGTAACCTCCCGCGCCCAAGAACCTAATTTTTTGGTTCATTTAAAAACTCTAGAATAGATCGGTCTCAGTATGTGTTTTAAAATCTATGCAGCACTTGGTATGGTTGTGCTGTTCTTACCGAACTTTAACACTTGTTAATTTTACTGGATGCTTTCATTTCAATGCTTTTTTTTACTTTATAAAGAAATGGATGTAGAAAATGCATATAAATTACACCCATAAATATCCATTAGCCCCTCGACATAGTACAGTCATTTTGTTCATTTTGTTGGTGTTGGATGGGGACAGAGTGGACTTTAATTTATTTGGCATGCTCCCCTTAACCATTATATATGATCTATTAAATAATAGCGCCTTTATCTGGCATATGTTGTGAGTATTATTACTTAGGACAGACCCGGCCCAAGGCATAAGTGACCCCCCTTTCTGATGGTTTCTCCCCCTACAAATATGATTAAAAACCACGCTGTGTATTGTAAATAGCAATGTTTTATACTTTAAATAATTGTGTAAGTAGTAAAACAATACAAAAAGGACAAAAATGCATTTTAAAGGGGTCATATGATGCTATTTTAAAGATCATTATTTTGTGTATTTGGTGTAACAGAATATGTTGACATGCTTTAATGCTCAAAAAACACATTATTTTCAAATACTGTACATTATTGTAGAACTGCTATGCCCCGCCTCTCTCAAACACGTAATTTTCAACAAAGCCCCCTCCTTTGACAAGCGCAGTCTGCTCTGATTGGCCAGCTGACCCAGTGCATTGTGATTGGCCGAACACTGCAAGCACGCGTAGGAAATGTAACGCCCCTTACCATAATCGCGAGCGTCAGCTATCAAAGTAAATATCAAGACAATAAATAATGTAATTAGTTTTACCATCAGTGCAAGCCCGAAAGGCAACAAGAGTCGCGGACAGAAACAGTGGATGATGCAGAGTACACAAGCACGGTTAAGACAGACTGACGTGCTATGATGGCTGACAGGCAGTCACTCTCCTGTGATGTGACCCGTGCGCCAGAATGTCATAGCACAATCAGAATTGACCTTTTTTTTTTTTAGAAATAGCCTTTGTGCACAGCCAGGCTTGTACTCTTCTAGGTTCAAAAACTGTCGTCCATAAAATGCGTTGCACAAATTCGAGCATCGGGGTTGTGCTGTTCTGTTGTAAATAAATCTTAACCAATAATTGCATCTACTTCTGGAAGGCCATTAAAGTGCTTTTGCTTTTGCACTGAAACACAGCATCTCCTGACATGGCTGCATCAACACTACTACTGTTCCTGAAACCACGCCTTCTTTCTTTCTTTGCGTGCACATTTGGGCTGCATTATGTTAATATTTCCACATAGTGACCTAGATATGTGGGGGCATTAGAACGAGCCGTTTTAGGTAGGCACAGTTGACTCTTAACTTTTATAAAGAACACCTCTTTGGATTTGAGACTATGCACCCAAGAGATTGTAACACTCCAAAAGAGAAAACGGAAAACTTGAAACGATCATAGGACCTCCCTTTAAAGTTGAAAACATTGAGGTTCCATCCTGGCCTCACAGTGCCTTTGGTTCAAATGCGCTTGTCCTCTTTGAAAAATCACATACACACACACACACACAACACAAGTCCTGTGCGAAAGAACAACAGGCAGTAGTTGTGGAATTCAGTAAGGCTTTCAAGGCTATTTTATTCACTTAAACATCGGATGAAGTGATTATTTTCTCTTTAATACAGATGATGCCAATTATTTCCGACGAGTCTGCTATGCTAGCAATAATGTAATGATTACGATTTTATTGACGGTGCGTGATGTCACTGCTACGGAAAAACATGGAAGGAATGATGTCTTTGAGAACACCTGTAGATACTTTTAAAAAGGGGGGGGGGGGGGAGAAAAGGTGAGTGTTCTTTTGTCTGATAATGAACTGTGAAAGAGACTGATACGCTGTTTTTTTTTTTTTATAAAGCTGCTGAGTTTACAAAAGAAGGGGATCCGTCGCATTCGCGGTTGGCTAGCACCACCGGTACGAAGAAAACCGGGGTCCCATTTATTGGCCCGGAGGTAGATAGTGGGTGGAAGTTTAGGTAGATAGGGAAGTGTTACGGGGCTGACGAGACGTGAGAATTCATGTGCAAAGCTTTATTCTGGAGACATGGTCAGAAATAGGCATAAATCAAACATTGGCAAACAGGTATGTAAGAGACAAGGCATGGGCAGTCCGGTAAACCGTGAGGGTCAATCGACGACAAACATAATCCAATAGGGCAAGACTAGGAGAGATAAATCCAGGTACAAGGCAAAGGTACAGGCAGGGGCAAACAGTATCCGAATAGGGCAAGACGAGAGAGGTAATCCAAAGTGCACAGGCAAAGATCAGAACACGAGGAAACCGACAAGGCAAGACTAGACTAAGACTATGAAACTTCAAGTAGGCTCCGTAACGTAGCTATCACAAACTAGCGATATGCGGATACAAGACTCGGCAGTGAATGGTTGTTTGAGTGAGTGTTATATAGTGAATGTGTGATTGGTTACAGCTGTGTGCAAATAGGTGCTGTGTGCAATCAGTGCAATGGAAGATGGGAAATGTAGTCCAGGGTGATGTGAAACAGTCTGTGTAGTGTGAGAGTCAATAATGGAAGGGTGACCTCTGTTGGTGAACGAACGGAAGGGCAGGCACAGGATTCGCATAGCCCCCCCCAAGGAGCAGCTTCCAGACATTCCGAACACTTTACGATTCAGGAGGGCGGGGGATTGGAGGCGGAACAGGGGGAGGGACGGGGGCCAGGTCCAAGGATAGGAGAGACAAGGGACTGAGGCAGAGCCGGCGGAGCAGAGAGCCAGGGTGAAGCCGGCAGAGCAGGAAACCAGGACAGATCCGGCAGTATGGGTGGAAGTGAGGACCACCACGCAGAGCAGGCGGAAAGAAACAGTAGACCACAACGGCGGGGCAGAGGACCACCACGACAGAGCAGAAGACCACCAGAGCCAGACAGCAGACCACCACGGCGGAGCAGAAGACCACCAGAGCAGACAGCAGACCACCACGCGGAGCAGAAGACCACCACGGCCAGACAGCAGACCACCACGGCGGAGCAGACAGAACAGAGACCCCTGGTAGAGATTGGGACCTAGGGAAAACTGAGACACAAGAAACAGACAGAGCATATATGGTCTCAAGGACCGAGGCAGGGAACACAAGAAGTTCATCAATATTTTCCCTGGTGACAACTGAGCGGTCAGACAGTTCATAATCAGCCTCCATGGCTGGTTCAACACGAGACAAGAGTTCATAAACGGCCTCCATAGCCATAACAGGACAGGCAGAGAGTTCAGGGACGGCCTCCTCCCATAGCCGTGACAGGACAGGCAGAGAGATCACAGACGGCCTCCATAGCCGTGACAGGACAGGCAGAGAGTTCACAGACGGCCTCCATAGCCATGACAGGACAGGCAGAGAGTTCACAGACGGCCTTCATAGCCGTGACAGGACAGGACGAGAGTTCATAGATGGCTCCTGGAGGAACAGGACAGGCAGAGAGTCATAGGCCCTTCCATAGCAATGCCAGATAGGGACAAGGATTCACGAGGCCTCATAGCCGTGGGACAGGGACAGGCAGAGAGTTCATGGCGTCGCCTTGGCAGAACGGACAGGTAGAGAGATTCACGACGGCCTTCATAGCAGTTGACAGGACAGGACGAGAGTTTCATAGGTGGCTCATTGGACGGAACAGGACAGGGAGGGGATTCGCGTACCCCTCCATAGCCGTCATGACGGACAGGCCAGGAGAGGTGACAGGGGGCCTACCTGGGCCGGAACAGGACAGGGGAGGAACCATGCGCACCGACGACCTCCATAGCCGTGACAGGACAGGCAGAGAGTTCACAAACGGCCTCCATAGCCATGACAGGACAGACAGAGAGTTCCCAGACAGCCTCCTTGGCCGGAACAGGACAGGCAGAGAGTTCACAGACGCCTCCATAGCCGTGACAGGACAGGCAGAGAGGTCACAGACGGCCTCCATAGCCGTGACAGGACAGGCAGTGAGTTCACAGACGGCCTCCATAGCAGTGACAGGACAAGCAGGGAGTTCGCAAACGGCCTCCATAGCAGTGACAGGACAGGCAGAGAGTTCACAGACGGCCCCCATAGCCGTGACAGGACAAGCAGGGAATTCGTAAACGGCCTCTATAGCCGTGACAGGACAGACAGAGAGTTTACAGACGTCCTCCATAGCCGTGACAGGACGAGCAGGGGGCTCGCAAACGGCCTCCATAGCTGTGAAAGGATGGGCAGAGGGTTCACAGACGGCCTCCATAGCCGTGACGGAACAGGCAGAGAGTTCACATAAGGCCTCCATAGCCACGACAGGACAGCCAGAGAGTTCACATACGGCCTCCATAACCGTGACAGGACAGGCAGAGAGTTCACAAACGGCCTCCATAGCTGTGACAGGACAGACAGAGAGTTCATCAATGGCCTCCTTGGCCGTGGCTGGACAGGCAGAGAGTTCACAGACGGCCCCCATAGCCGTGACAGGACAGGCAGAGAGTTCACAGACGGCCTCCATAGCCATGACAGGACAGGCAGAGAGTTCACAGACGGCCTCCATAGCCGTGACAGGACAGGCAGAGAGTTTACAGACGTCCTCCCTGCCGTGACAGGACAGGAAGAGAGTTCACAGACGGCCTCCATAGCCGTGACAGGATGGGCAGAGGGTTTACAGACGGCCTCCATAGCCGTGACAAGACAAGCAGGGAGTTCGCAAACGGCCTCCATAGCCGTGACAGGACAGGCAGAGGGTTTACAGACGGGCCTCCACAGCCGTGACAGGACAGGCAGAGAGTTCACAAAAGGCCTCCAAAGCCATGACAGGACAGACAGGAAGTTCACAGATGGCCTCCTTGGCCAGAACAGAACAGGCAGAGAGTTCACAAAAGGGGACTCCATAGCCGTGACAGGACGAGCAGAGAGTTCATAGATGGCCTCCCTGGCCGGAACAGAACAGGAAGAGAGTTCACAAGTGGATTCTACTGACACCTTTGGAGGTTCTGCAGCGGATGCCGCCATCTCTGGAGGTTCTACAGCAGTACCAAGAGGAAACAGGGAGAGTTCATTAACATTTTCCTTAACAGGACAGGTAAAGAGTTCAGCAACGGTCCCTTTGACCATAACAGGACAGACTGAAAGTGTATTGCTGGACGCCACCACCATACCAGGAGCCAAAGCGAGCGCCGCCACCTCGGAGGGTTCTGCAGCCTCAGCCGCCACCTCTAGAGGACCTGGAACGAGCACCGCCATCTCTGGAAGTTCTGTGGTAGTGTATGCAGCCCAAACACACCAAAAAGCGATCCCCATCATGGGAAGCGCTTCAGACGGGGGAATCAGTTCAGGAACAGGAGGGCTAGAGTGAGTGGGTTTGGGGATACCAGCTGCGCATGCAGACACCAGAGGTGCATCCCTCACACTGGATACCAGACTGCGATACCAAAGGACTGACCTTGAGAATCTGGGGTAAAAGACAGAGCCAAAATGACTCGGGAAGATCAGCTGTGACCTGACTGGACTCGGGAAGATCAGCTGTGACCTGACTGGCCTCGGGAAGATCAGCTGTGACCTGACTGGCCTCGGGAAGATCAGCTGTGACCTGACTTGTCTCAGGAAGATCAGCTGTGACCTGACTGGACTCAGACAGACAAGCTGTGACTTGACTGAACTCAGGAAAAACAACTGCGACTAGACTTGACTCGTGAAGATCAGCTGTGACTTGACTTGCACGCGGAAGATCAGCTGTGACTTGATTTGACTCGTGATGATCAACTGTGACTAGACTTGACTGAGGAAGATTAGCTGTGACTTGACTTGACTCATGAATATCAGTTGTGACTTGACTAGACTCATTACTATCAGCTGTGACTTGACTTGCCTCGGGAAGATCAGCTGTGACCTGACTTGCCTCGGGAAGATCAGCTGTGACCCGACTTGCCTCGGGAAGATCAACTGTGACCCGACTTGCCTCATGAAGATCAACTGTGACCCGACTTGCCTCATGAAGATCAGTTGTGACCTGACTTGCCTCATGAAGATCAGTTGTGACCTGACTTGCCTCATGAAGATCAGCTGTGACTTGACTGGACTCAGGAAGATCAACTGTGATTTGACTTGATTCATGAAGAGCAGCTGTGACAAAGGGGTACTGTTGCGTCCGCCATTTTGCGATCAAACTCCGCTGTCGCCACCATTTTGAGCGCGTGCTCTAGTGTGGCCGCCATTACACAAGCGAACTCTACGTCATGTTTCTCCGCAACCCCCACCGTGAACACTGAGTCAACACACAGCAGAGCAAAATCCAAAAAATAGCTTAGAGAAGAACAGGGACCCTCATGGCTTAATCGTGACCTTAAGGGTTCATTTACTTCATCACAAAAAAAAGTCTATTAGCACACAGTCTGGCAAATCAGAATGACACGCAATGTCCAGATACTCTTGAATATAGCCTTCAAGTGGGCGTGTACCCTGCTTTAAGGCTAATAATAGTTTGGCAGTGTCCATACCTGGCCAATGTCCACGGGAAAAGCTGCTGGATCCTTGTGGGGCCGAGTATTCGGTTACGGGGCTGACGAGACACGAGACGTGCGGATCCATGTGCAAAGCTTTATTCTCGAGACGTGGTCAGAAACAGGCATAAATCAAACATTGGCAAACAGGTATGTAAGAGACAAGGCATGGGCAGTCCGGTAAACAGTGAGGGTCAATCGACGACGAACATAATCAAATAGGGCAAGACTAGAGAGATAATCCAGGTACAAAGCAAAGGTCCAGGCAGGGGCAAACAGTATCCGAACAGGGCAAGACGAGAGAGGTAATCCAAAGTGCACAGGCAAAGATCAGAACACGAGGAAACCGACAAGGCAAGACTAGGCTAAGACTATGAAACTTCAAGTAGGCTCTGTAACGTAGCTATCACAAACAAGACTCGGCAGTGAATGGTTGTTTGAGTGAGTGTTATATTAGTGAATGTGTGATTGGTTACAGCTGTGTGCAATCAGTGCAATGGATGATGGGATATGTAGTCCGGGATGACATGCAACAGTTTTGTAGTGCAGAGTCAATGTAATGGAAGGGTGACCTCTGGTGGTGATTGAATGGAAATACATGGACCGGATTCGTGACAGGAAGAGAGTGTAGGTGGACAATAGCAGGCTGTTTGAAGGAGACAATCATTGCCGCAGAGGGGAAGGTTGAATTCTCATAGTGACTGCAGGGTGTCGTCAGATGTGGACAGGGAAGTCCGAAATTATTATTTTTTACTTATGTGCGTTGTGGTGTTCAGCCATTGGTGATTACTGTCCTCCCGAATCGTATAATGATTACCTGTGCTGGTTATTACACATAGGGCATGTGATTTAATTAAGTGTACTTTGCATGATATTTCACACTTCATTCTTTGCTGTGAATTTGGAATGAGTACTCTGGTTCTCTTTTAAATGTGTTCACGGTTTAATGAAATGACCAGTGTATGTAATCAGGCTATTTAAGTGAGACAATGCCGTACGTCTGCTATTTTTGTTAATAAAAAGTATATTTTGTAATTCTTGCTCTTGACTGTTTGAGTGCTCCTCCCGGACCAAACCGGGTCAGAATTAAAGGTGGTGGCAGCATAGGTGTTATTAGCAATAAGGAAGCTCACCAGTGGCCCCTAGTGGTGGCTGAATGCATTACAATATAAAACGTTACTGCTTGCAGGACAGGGGTTGCCAGGTGCAAACGAAATCCCTACACAATTGTACGCCAAAAACTTAACCGCTTTCGAGGGGGGTCCCATGTAAAAATGTTTTCAGGGACCTAAAATCACGTTTATCGGGGCGTCCGGTGCTCAAACCGCGGCAACGTGGTAAAGTAGCACAATGATGCGCCAACCTGACGAATAATAAGGTCTACAACTAGCTCTAGTTTCGGCACGACCACGACAGTTTGAAGTGGTCTAATTTGGCACGGTCTCCCTGCTACACTGGTAGTAGTAGAACTTTCAACGGTATAGACTTGTCTGACAGTACAATTTTAGCTGTAGTATTTGTGTCCCCTTCCAAAATTGCTCTTAAGAAATTGTTTGTCCCCCCAACTGGTTGCACATGTGGGTCGAAGAAAAGGGACCAGGCTGAAATCAAATTACTGTTTTATTTTTTATTTTTATTTTTTTATTTAGTTTGTAACTCCAAAAAAGGGCTGTGAAATGTGTAAATTTGTTCTGTCATTTAAACAACTTTAATGACCATGTTAGTTGACCTATAATGCGCGCTGGACGCTGCTGTGTGGATCTGTCAGATTAATCACGTAATTCACCAATTTCTCCCGAAATACATTAAAGTGGCCAGTGAACTGGGAGAAAAACAGTAAACTTTATGGTTACCTACACGTGTACATGCACAAATACATATTTGATAGGAATAAAACCTTGTCAAATTTTAATTGAAAGAATTATTTGCAGCTTTCCATAGAAATCAGTGTATTTAACAAACTATAACCCTTGAACAGTTGTGATATATGAAAAGCACTGAACGCGTCTGTCTCTGGCTCAGCGGCAGCCAGTTAATTAGCATAGCCTAGGGTATCTTGTTTCAGGTAAGTTCATGTTTGATTAAACATCTGTAAATAGCCTTGACATCTTAAAAGGCCTATTATAGTATTTTACTTAGCTGGTTTTAGATTGAAGTTGTCGTCTTCTGAGTAAAAACAACTTTCCTGGGTATTTTTGTAATAAAAATAAGCTTCCGTTTCATAAACTTGGTACTGATAACGGTTTAACATTTACCTTAGCCTACCTTTGGGGTATTTACCATTATATTCCAATAACATTATGCCTCAATTAGCTATAGATTAAGAGTTGTTGTTTTAGATGCGTGTTTAATCATTTATGTTGTTAAAATAACATTCTGTTCCGTAAAAATGCATTGTCTGCTGTTTTTTTTTTTAACCATTTTTCAGTGGTCATTAAGAATGCCAATTAGTATTGTAACACTTTGAATGTTAAAGTACAAATTAACACCTGACCACTCTTGTGGGTTTGCTACTGTTACAATTAAAAATCATAGAAGGGTAAAAACATGCCAGGCAGACACTGGTATGTTGTAAGCAAACAGCTAACACACATACATTTGATAATGGGTGTTAGATTTATACTGTAGTGTGCGAATAATAATGCATTGACAATATACTCCGTTAGAGTAACTGGAGGTAAAATTCTGATTAGGACCCCATAAAGGCTCTAATTATTGGTAATATTTAAGCACCTGACCACTTACTGCCACATTTATTTAATTGGGGATATTAGATTAATGCCGATCCATTGTTTTAGATTTTCTATTCTAATATAGCTAGAGAGAGCGCTCTCGTACGGAATGGATGGTTTGTCTTTAGCCATTTATAATTGGTATCTGTCTCCAGGGATTTTACTTGCATATAGGCCTAACACACAAAAAAAGAAATGGTCATCTTTGTGTTAATATGCCTTGTCCCCGACCGTGTGTGTATTAATTTGCTGGACATGGGGTTAACTGTAAAAACCCTGGATAATGGATCTATCGTCTATACAGAACCCCCGACTGACAGGATTGTTCTTTTTATAGGGTATAAAAATTGTCCGCATATTTTAGTAGGCCTATAACTTTTTTTTATACTCTGTCACGTATAGCACAGAGAGTGAGAACGAAAAATAATATTTGATTCATGAACTAATTTGACAGAACTGTCTAACTCTCTTGACTATCAGAGGAAAAAATAAAGACAATAGTTACACCCCATTTTTTTTTTCATAAAGAACAAACAGAATTGTAATTGGTAGAGTTTTATTTCTAAAACGAATCAAACTAATAAAAAATAAACTTTACATACCCTTTCATTCAAAACTACGCCATCGTTGCTTAAAGTTTGAATACACTACTAGTTTAAAATCACAGTATAATTTGTGTAAGCCTATGAAACACACCTATATCTCGTAATTAGTTTAATTTACATTAAATACTATAGCTTCAATGACAGCCCTGCATGCGCATTCAAATCCAATACCTGCGCATGCTTGTCAAACATCAATACGTATTGGCTCTGATCCAGCAATGTCATCGAGCTACAGGCTGCAGCGAGGACCTCTTGGAGTCTCACTCCAGAACACAAGATCCAGGGGGCGTGGTTGGATCCACATCTAGGGGGTGGAGAGCAGTTTTCTATGTAACCTAAATAACATGGGTTGGTCGTGTACAAATTGTGTAGGCCTACACTGATTTGCTACAGGTATCGTTGACACGCTTCAAGTAAAGAAGCCAACAGCCATTTAAATTGTTATATCCTTCTGTTTTACCATGAGCCTTTAAATCCGTGTCGTTTGATAGCTTTGCCAAAATGATATGACCTATTATTTTAGCCACTTCTATTTAAAATGAAAACATTTTAACTGTTACAGTAGGCTTGTAGAATACAACGAAATATTTAATTGGAGTGTAATCGGAATGCTCAAGTCACAACTTGAACTTTTTATTATTTCTAATATCAAAATTCATTCAGTTTACAAAAGAAGCGGTTAAATGTACCTAAACCATGTCAAACTGGACCATTTCAATAGGGACACGATTGTATAGAGAAACTGTACAGAAAAAAAAAATAAAAAAAACTTACATTCACCTTATTTCAACAATCTTAGACAACAAAAATGGCAGTCTTGATGTTTTATGAGTTTGTACGGTTAAGCTGATCATTTGAGTGTTGTAACTTTAATAATTCAGTTTGCAAAACATTAGTACCTAATGAGTAATCTCCAGTTAATTTGGTAATGTATTTTTCAATTAATATTTCAGTTATGTTCAGAAATCAACGTATCTTACATTCTAGCATTAAACCGTTTTATCATTTAGCGTAATCTGGCTGTCCATATCTATACAGTTGCCCATCTAAAGCAATATATTCACGAAGAAATCTTTAAGAATCAGAACGCACCATTTCTTCAAAGAGGTGGGGCACTTCTTCCTGGAGAATTGCAATGAATTTACCTTTTACAATCATACCACTTAAATCCACAGTGGAGCAGATCTTTCTCATGCTATCCTGACTGGTCTAATTAGTATGTGTGATTTTCAGAATATAGTTCCTCATGAATTATTCTCTGCTCATGCAGTTTATCTGCAATGCTCTTCACATTTTTAACTCTTTTAATGAGAGCCAATCTGTGTTTCTCAAAGTGAACTTTATCAATCTCAGAATTCAGTTGCGGCTCATCTTGGACTTGCCTTGGATTTACTGGGACAAATTCTTCTTTTCATATTGTGGCCTTCCACACAGACTTCTTGTCCACCTCTTTGACAAGATTCATTTTTACATCATGCTGATGTTGCTTAACCTTGTAGAAGTGTGGGTCAATATCTGTTCTAAACTAAATCCCCTCTACGGGATGGACAGATGCACCAGGAACCTCAAGAGGGTGCGGTGTTTTCATCCGAAATGGTCTGTTAGATCTCGGATGGCTGATCAAAATACTTGATTTTTCATTCGGCTCTTTTTTTTTCTTTTGAACAAGCTGGAAAAAAGTAGACGTGAAGAATGAGAGGATCTTCACACCGGAAGTAGAGAAGATTACAGTGTTCTTCGCATTGCATGATCCAGTTTATAATTAGAGTTGTAAGAGAGAAGGATGGCTGGACTATTTTTGGCATGATAACGGGTCAGCTCTACAGATTGAAAAGATATTCCTTCATCTCCTTTGCGGAGGAGTTTCACAGCCTGTGTGAGAGAGGGGTCTGACTCTGCTAAACAGGCGTAATGAGGCAGATGGGCCTCCTCCAGTTTTCCTGAGATCACGGTCACATCAATCACAGGCAGGGCCGGCCGGAATACACCGGGACACAGGGTTGTTGCCAAAGGCAGGGTGAGCATAATAATGGGTATAAACAAAAGTCACTATTAACATACAATTGATAAAAACACAACACTTCACACCAGGTCTCAATACATCACACGTCCTTACCAGTAACTTATAAAACAAGTACAATACAATAAAAGAAAATAAAGGGGGAGGTGGCCAGCAAAGACCCTCAGATTTCTATCCCACACTCAATACCCATGACACACACTCGTGAAAAACCAGTAATATTAAACAGCACGCCATGTGGACACGCAGTACAAGGTACAATGGCCAACCCCTCCCACCTAATTCCACACACACCAAACAATACAAAATATAACAGATGGACCCAGATGAACGCCAGACAGAACCAAACGAAGTAGAGCAGAGCAGAAGTGCAGTCAGTTACGCTTCAATTAAGATCATTAGAAACCCCTGGACGTGCAGTCAATCCTGCTGGACATTAAACAAAACTTGTTTAAAACAAACTTTAAAACTAGCCATACCTACCAAGAAAACAGTGCAATGATGCAATACACATGGTCGCTCACCACGCAGGATTACAGCTACTTGCAGGCCCATATGTAGAAAAACAAGGTAATAAGCCTCTCTATTTAAAAGGCATTTTTAAAATGGGGACAAACCTGAAAACTGGCCAACAGCCAGCACACGACAGACAGGAGGATAACCCAACTGCTAGCACTTATTCAAAGCGCCACATGTCACAAAGGGGCAGTACAAAGGATGACGCATCCCAAGCAACCAAACACTCCCCCTTTTATAGGCACACAGGCACTAATTGGCTCATGAAACTTACCCAACTGACCAATCATGATAAAGTATGAACACTGATAGGTTCACCTGTTTGGGTAACGCCAGCCAATCATACTGGGTCTATACCTCACTCTGCTACATAAACATGACGGATAGAATCAAAAAGACATTTAGGCTAACTCTGAAGGTGTGGATCAAATCAGAATCAGTATGAGTTTTATTGCCAGGTATGTTTTCACATAAGAGGAATTTGTTTTCATGACAGAAGTATATCTTAATAATTAGCTATTTACAGTGCAACGTCTGCATATCAGTCATGTTACAGCTTGTTGTATCCTTATAATAATGGATACAGCATTGATGTGCATCCTGGCGATAACATATGAATTGCAGGCTAATCAAAAAATTAATAATTAAATAAATAAAGCTTTGAAGTTGCCGGTATAGACGAAAACATCGCGGATGAATTTAGACATTCAAGTTTTTACATTGTAATGTAATGTAGGTCATCGTGTAGATATGTAATGTAGGTCAAAAACCCTTGCTACATGTACTGCGTTAGACTTCACTTAGACCAAGTCGTTAGACTAAGTCGCTGTGGATAAAAGCGTCTGCAAAATTATAAAATGTAAATAAAAATATGAATTTATTCGAGACCTACTACAGCGCACGCGCGTAAAATATCCACTACGTAGTGGATATAGTCCAGCTACGTCACCGTGCTGCAGGCTGCAGCGAGGACAGGGGCTACTGGACTCTTTCTGTTAAACAGAGTGAATTTAGTGTAGACACGTTTGATTTAAGAGTTAAAACCACTGGCTGGTCAGCATTTAATTTTACTTCGGGGATCAAACTCATTCAATATGGAATTATTTTTGTGTCTTTATTATTCAAACAAACATTGTGTTTGAGAGTAAAACTAATTATTTTGTCATTAAAAAATAAAAGACTGCAAAACAAAAGTCTTCTAAAGGCTAAAAAAATAAAGAAATTGATCAAGTTATTTGCAGTGCGTATAAATCTTTGAAAATCTTTATTTTTCTTTGTGCACTTCAAACACGTTTCATCGCGAAACCACAAATGTGGCTCTCTTTTCTGCCGTCTTTTTTTGCAGGTCTAAAACGTTTGTTTGCAAGGTGAAAAGTTTTGCTTGTGAGTGAAGCTGTCTCTCAGTGGGCGTTCTCTATACACTCCAGGATGAAAGGCCTTTTTCTATTGGTCACTCTCGATTGAAGTCACAGGTTGACCACGCCCACTACGTTTCCCCGGAATCCCCGCCACTGCCGCCGCAGTCTGACAGAAGAGCGAGCGAGGTTGTATCATGGCGAGCAACAGGTCGTTTACTGGGTAAAATAACTAACTTAACATCTTAAACTCAGTGACAAGTGAACTTAATTATTCTCTCCTCTCATGCTCTCCCATCTAAATACGTAACGTTAGCTAAGCCCGTTGTAGATTTGATTAGCCAACAGTATAGCTAGCTGCCAGAGCCCCCAATAGTAAAGCGTCAGGCCAATATTTTCAGAGATTATAGATTATTATAGCTCCAGTGAAGTAAAGTGAGTAACGCACATCAGAACACTAGCCCATTTGGCGGGTTATGATTCATAAATTATGACCACATGAACACTCAACTCATTTGCGGCACCCAACAGCTGTAGTTTGCCATTCAAAGTTTTCTAAAATACGATTTGGGACTGATGTCTGTACATTCTGACTTCACCCTAGTCTACAAGACTGTGTATTGTGTATTTTAATAACAGGTTTGTTTTGTACTATCTTTAAGACCTGTGCTATGACAATTGCAAAACGTATTACCTCAATAGTAACGATTGATATTCAGGACTTGTCAGTCAGTACCACTGTAACCTTGCAGAGACTTTGCTTTGAAGACCTTTTAATGAACTAACTTCCACATTTCAATATGCCCCTGACTTCTGGGGTGTTTTTATTTGTGACTACTCCCAACAGCCTAGAATTCTATCAGTAGAACATCACATTTTTCTTTTCTGTTTGCAGGAAGAAGATTTGGTGTTGATAGAGGAGGCAACATCTTCAAGGCAAAACCTTAGACATGATGCAACATCATCCAATGTTGCAATCACCCTCAGGAGGTACACAAGCAAAAGCTAAATTGCATATTGTCAATTATCAATTCCTATTTTACCAAATTTGCCTTTTTGTCTTTAATGTGTAGGCACTTTGAAGCCCAGTGTCCAATATGCACAGGAACATTTCCAGTGTCAGAAGTAGAACTGCCATGCCAGCTTTTGTGGAGAAAGGTAATGGTAACAGTAACTCACATTAAAGCTTAAAAACACCTAAAAAAAACACGTCTAAAGTTTCCACAACTTTAGACTTATTATCTCATGACAGATTTCAGATGTCTTTGTGGTGTTTATCTGTGCTACTGCATGACCAATCACATCCTCCTTTTCTTTTTCTATTAGCCGCCGAGCTATTAAGTTTGCATATAAAGCACTCCAATATTGAAGGTATAAATATTGGAGGGAATACTTTGATAATTAGTCAGTTAGCGGACGATACTTGTCTTTTTCTTAAAAATGATTCAAAAGTTTCTGTTGCCTTCAATGAATTTATTCTTTTCTCCAAAGCTTCAGTGTTGGAGAGGAAAGGAGAGTGCTAGGCTCTGGTTCTAACTATCAGCAGTATACACTCCTGGTGTGTCGGTCAGGACACAAAGAATGAGGAGACTGGAGCTTCTTTCCAAAGTGTATTGAATATTAGTTTAAATAAAAATTCTGTTGATGGTATTATAGTTAAACGTCATGTAAAATATCTAGGGGTTGATATCTGCAGATCTGATTCAGACCGTCTCCATCACAATTTTCAGCCAAGTTTAGATAACATTAAAAATATTTTATGTTGCTGGCTGCAGAGAGACTTGACAATTTATGGAAGAGTCCTGCTGACTAAGGCTGAGGGCATTTCACGCCTAGTTTATCCTGCTTTTTCCCTTTATGTTGATCAAAAAACTATTAAAATTATTAACTCTCTGCTATTCCGCTTTATTTGGAAAAATAAGACAGAATGTGTTCAAAGGGAATCTATGATAAGAAATTATAATGAGGGTGGTCTTAATGCTTTAGATTTTAATATCATTAACCAGACTTTCAAAATTAACTGGATCAAGAATTGTTTATCTAATAATGAGTTACCCTGGTTTTGGATCCCTAACCTATTCTTCAAACGTTGTGGTGGCCTTACATTTTTATTGTCCTGTAACTTTTAAGTGTAGTAAGTTACCTATTAAACTGTCAAATTTTCATAAACAAGCCCTAGAATCCTGGAAGATTGCACACGTGTATTCTTTGGCCACATTTGTGGTTTCGCGGTGAAAAGTGTTTGAAGTGCACAAAGAAAAATAAAGATTTTCAAAGATTTATACGCACTGCAAATAATTGTGTAATCAATTTCTTTATTTTTGAGTGATATCGCGAGAACAGAGGGGTGGGAACGGGAGAGAATCGCGTGAGTTAAAGAGAGCGATCATGTAGTTGAGAGTGTGTTAATAAAGTTGAGATAACAACGATACAGACTGGTTATTGAGACAAACAACACAACATAAATGGCGACGAGGATGAAAACATAAAAGAACGATTAGGATCGCCGTTCAACAGTCGCTGGAAACGACATCTGGATCTAAAAGACTGACGGAGCTGGCATGGAGGGCGAAGAGGCCGCAGCACGAGCACCGCCGATACATGTCGCACAGGCTCAGTTATCGCCGCCTATTCCATTGAACCTCGGAGTTTCGGATTTGTATGCAGAATACAAAACATGGAAAGACTCTTACAGTTTCTTTGAGTTGGCCAGTGGAACTATCGATGCGGTAAGACGCGCTACTTTTTTGCATTGTATTGGTGCTCCAGTGCAGAGGATTTTCGCGAATCTCCCCAGGCCCTAGAGTCATATACCGAGACTGTAGCTGCGCTGGATGCTTACTTTACTCCATGGAAGAAAGTTGTGCTCTCAAGATACAAATTCAGACTGAGATCTCAACTACAAGATGAAACGATTGACACATTTGTGAATGCGTTAAGGGAACTGGCCAAATCTTGCAAGTTTGGCGCTGTAGAAAATGATATGATATGAGATCAACTCATAGAGTAATGTGCACATAGACGACTAAGAGATAAACTCTTGCAGGAAGAAGGGCTTTCGTTGGAAAGAGCATTAACTGTTGCTAGAATTTTTGAATCAGCCCAAGCAGAGTCTAAAGTGCTTTCAGAAAACAATATCAAAGAAAAAGACAATCACGTTAATTTCACGAAGAGTACAAGAGCTCCCAACGCAAAAGTGAAACCGCAAAATGCCAGCAGAGGGCGATTTGAAAAGAACAACAGCGACACCAAGTGTTATAGATGTGGACTGACAGCACATAAAGCAGATGACTGTGGGGCAAAATCAGCAACTTGCCTGTACTGCAGAAAAACCGGTCATTATGCGCGTGTTTGCAGAAAGAAAAACAACTCGCAGGAGTATAAAAATGAAAAATACAAGGACAAGAGTGGCAATGGTCATCTGAAGCAGAAAATGCATTCAAAAGAATGAAAAAAGAATTAACTAGGGAGCCATGCCTAGCATACTTCAACATAAGCGCTCCAACAGTTGTGATTAGTGATGCAAGTCCAGTCGGACTTGGAGCAGTTTTGCTTCAGGCACAAGAAGATGGAGCTAAGAAGCCTGTAGCATATGCGAGCCGCTCTCTGACACCCACGGAAAGGCGTTACTCTCAGATAGAGCGGGAAGCCCTAGGGTGCGTATGGGCGGTGGAACACTTCAGAGCGTATTTGTGGGGAGGCAGATTTACTCTTCAAACGGATCATCGACCTCTCATTTATATGCTCAATCCAGAGAAGTCAAAGCTTTTGCCTCCTAGAATACAAAGACTTGGACTGAGATTGTATCCATATGACTACAAGATTGAACACATTGCAGGTAAAGACAATGTTGCAGACTCACTTTCTAGACTTCCTTTACCAGAGACTGAGGACAACAGTTACGTGGACATGTATATGGACAGAGTGTTGTCTGTAAATATGATGGATGTACAAGCCTTGACTCTTGAGGAACTTAAAAGAGCTACAATGGAAGATACTATCTTGACGCAGTTGATTTCCATAGTGGAGACTGGACAGTGGCCTGCTACAATTCCTGAAAGCCTACATCCATACAAACGCTGCTCAGATGAGTTGTCAACCCATGATAGTCTTTTGCTGCGGGGACACAGGATTGTTCTTCCTTCCATGCTGGTTCAGCAAGCTTTGAAAATTGCACATGAAACACATCAAGGTGTAATTCGCACAAAGCAATTTTTGAGAAGCAAATTCTATTGGCCTAAAATGGACATGGATGTTGAAAGAATGATCAAAAACTGTAATGCGTGTGTTCTGAATCAACCCTTGCATGAAGATCAACCACTGCATCCATTAGAACTACCACCCAGACCTTGGACCAAGATAGGTGTTGATTTGGTGGGTCCCATTCAGAATGTATATATACTCACTGTTATAGACTACTACACATCATATCCTGAAGCAGTAGTGATTGCTGACATTACTTCTGATAACCATTACCACGGAATGATGAGAATAGTCGCCCGCTTTTTTGGGTACCCTGGAAGTAGCACTGCAACGGGAAACATTTTTGTCGTAAAGTCTTCGAAGCATTTCTGATAACTAATGATTTAACCCTCTGGGGTCGACTAACGCGGATTTACGCATTTTGTGGCATCTTCTCCTGACAACCGAAAATAACTTAAATTACACTTTCAGTTTTGATCTTACAGATAAGAGCAATACATTAATCGAATCTGTAAAGGGTCTACTTTTATTTGTATACACACATAATAACAACAGAACTTTGTGCATTTATAAAATAAAGAAAACAAACAGGGTGTGCTGTCTGCCGCCTTGGTCTGCGTGATCTTTATTTAGAGACGCGTTATTAAAATTAACTGTAACTCAGCAAATACTCAACAGAGAGACATGAGAGATATATCTATAGAGAGCTTGACATGTCTACTTTTAAACTAATCAAGTCTTATCGAAAGCAAATATTCTGATAAAGTAATCCATATGAAACCAACGCGATGTCCCGTTTTTCACATCCTCCCTTCATTATCCTATGGTGACCACGCCCACGCGCGGAGCGCTATTGTATTATAATCGTCCACTTGAAGCGCGCGGCGTGTAAACGCCCACATCACAGCAAACAAACCAGTGAGACCTCAAGCTTTACTGTTCGCGTCGCGCTGAGAGGAATAAGACAGAATTCACCTCAAGAAGCTTTGGATTACCTCAGTCTTACCTTAAGTCTTTTTTTATTAACCTACTTTTATTAGTTTTCACATAACTTGTACACATTTTACTAGTTAGACTTTCTCCAAACTATAATTCCTGACTAAATGTATAATCAAGTGAAACATTGTGAAGTTTCATTCACAGCATCTAAATGTCACGATGCCAGGATGTTTTTTTATGTTCTATAACAGACAGAAATATGATATAAAAGTAATATGAGTTATAATGTCACTAGCCTAATGTCAGTAAGAATTATTAGTCAAAACTTTACTGTGATAGGATAATCTCTGTTCACGAATATAGCCTTATGTTTATAACTATAGTTTTTGGATTGTATAGGCCTACATACAAAGCATGCTTGTGTTTCTGAATTTAACTAAGCTTCTGTTCATGAATATCTGCTCTGGTGTAAATATTTTGAATGTGTTATACCCGTGTCTTATGGAGTAATGACTCTGAAATGTTTGAAACTGTTTTAATTTTGGTTTAGGACTGTGGCTGCATCACTGGCATAATTTCACAAGAAAGGCACACGTGTTGTTCAGTTTTGAGTTCGCTGGAAAATTATACTGAGTAAGTGCACATTATAGTAATTGTAATTTTATTATTCCCAGAATATGTGGTAATATTATTTTTGGTTGATAGTGTTAAAATGTTAGAATAGGCATTGTTTTCTCATGAAGTATGCATACTATACTAAGGTACTGTGGGGAATACACCACTCTTGCCTTCACCTGCATCTCTCATAGGAAGGGGGCACTCGTTCAGTTTTCAACTCCATTTCAGAAGTGTGTATTCACTATTTTACAGATGTTACTTTCTTTTTATTTATTTGCTGTATGGTACACTATATGTGGTAATTGTGTTCTTTGTTTAGATAAATTAGTACTAGTATCAGTGAACATCATAATAATGTTAATAATGTAGTTTGTGTAAACAGCATGCTTGCTTTTTTATTTCAGATGTGAGAATAACAGTGCAAAAGAACCTGTTGCAAAGAGAGCCAAAGCAAATAAGCAGCCCACTTGGTCATGGAAACCAGAGACTGACGTTGACATGTTCCACAGGCTCTGAGATTTCTGCCCCGCACAAGAACCCGGACCACAGCTAAGACCATGTGATGCGCACACACTCCCAAAATGATGTGATAATATATTTAGTTATAAATATTCTAAATAAACTACAAACAAAAAAAGATACATTTCTTTTTCCTCATTATTTCTTGTAGCAATTCCCTCTCAGTCACACACCTGACAGCTCATTATGCAGGCCTTTGTCTTCTCAGGTGTGAATCACTCATTATACATGACCATTCACGCCCCCTCGCATATTCCTTTTCTACACAAAAAGTGTCTTAGAAAATTTAAATCAATATATTGTTTTCTGTGAGTGAGTAAACAGATGATTTCACATCATTCTGATGAAAAAATTCTAGACTTCAAGATCTGTTCTCAATAGTCCTGTGAACAAATGTTCTGTATGTGTTTTATGGCCTTATTTCAGTGACTTTAAAATTTTAGTTTTTCACTAAGCACGCATAAACGTTGTTTTCTCAAAAACACAATCACATACATACATGCTGCTCACATATTATTGTATCCCAGTTTGTGCTGATTATGGTGCTACTAAACTGTCAGTAAATGTTTATTACCACTGAAAGCACAATGTCTGGACATGGTCAAAACGTCTTCCAAGGGGCCCAAAACAACCCTCCGACCCCAGAGGGTTAAGCACATACGGCCTCCACCTTACTACCTTCCAAAAGTAACGGTACAATAGAAAGATTTCATCGTTACTTGAAGAAAGCCTTCAAAGCAGCTAAAAGTGAGGGAAGGAATTGGAGAGAAGATCTCTCAAAGATTCTTCTTGCCTATCGATCCACACTACATAGAGCATCGGGTGAGACACCAGCTTATCTGATGTTTGGACGAGATGTGCGTACGAAGTTGCCTAGTCTCATAACAGACAAAAGAGAAACACAAGACATTGAAAGTCATCATAAAAGTTACAATGAGAAAATGAAACAGTACGCAGACATGACAAGACGAGCCAAAGAACACAACTTTAAGTTAGGAGACGTTGTATATGTGGCGAGTATGGAAGATGGTAAGCTGGACTCTTAAGTATAGAAATACTCGCTATGTACTGCTGAGGCACACATCGGACAATTCCTTTGAAATGGTCAATGTAGAGGATGGCACTAGGATTGTGAGAAATGTGAAGCACATTCGTCATGTTCTTGTTCAGCTGGAGATTAACATACCGGAACCTGCAGAAATACAAAGAGATCAAGCAACTCAAGAGACAGTGGTCAAGTCAGATTCCTCAAATGAGCCACAGAGTTCTTCTGTTACAGTACCAGACACCAGCAAGCCTTTGACAACCCGTAGTGGTAGAGTGATTAAGAAACCTGCTCGTTTCAAGGACATGATTATGTAAATGTTTGAGTATGTTTGTTGACTGTTTAGTCAGTTTGGATTGAAACAATATAGTAGTATATTGTGTTCAGAGTAATAGTAACAAAGTGGTTGAAACAAAAGTAATTTGTTATTTGATGGTATAAGTTCTCTAATACTAACAAAGGGAGGGATGTAGTGTAGTGATATCGCGAGAACAGAGGGGTGGGAACGGGAGAGAATCGCGTGAGTTAAAGAGAGCGATCATGTTGTTGAGAGTGTGTTAATAAAGTTGAGATAACAACGATACAGACTGGTTATTGAGACAAACAACACAACACTTAAGAAGACTTTTTTTTGCAATCTTTTATTTTTTAATAACAAAATCATTAGTTTTACTCTCAAACATAGAATGTTTGATTGAATAATAAAGACACAAAAATGATTCCATAATTCAACACCATGAGCGGCTCTGGCAAGTTAGAGAAACGGCGCGATCTAAATATTTGCCAAACTTCATTAACTTGAAATAGTTTGAAGCAGCAGGGTGAGTGACGTAACTCCTTATGTACACGTCAAACCCATGCTATTTACACTGAAAACTGCAACCGCAACTTTTTCTTTACCTGAAACTAGTTCGGTTAAAACTGAATTTTACGATTGCATGTTAGATACAGTATATTTAAAGCGTTAAATAAAGTACCTGGCTAATCGGCATTTCATTATAATTCGCGGATCAAGGTCTATTCCTACACGATGAGCTCTGGTAAGCGAGAAAAAGCGGCGCGATCTGACTTAAACTCCAATAGTTTGAATCCATTCTAAATATAAATTTGTATTTTGTACACTTAAAAAATTAACCAGTCTGTTTATTTTTAGAATGATCTATATATATATAGAATGAAATATCGTTTCGATGTAGGCTATACAAATAACATTTGTGGATAGGAACTACGTAGCTCTTATTCAGAGGGTTACCTCAGTGATGGCAATTATTGCAGATGAACTAAAAAATAAGGAAGTATCGAAAGCCAAATGGGTCAGAATTTGCGTGCTTTTCACTGCCGTATTAATATTAAAATATTAAGGCCCCTACAATTCTAGATATCGGGCAAATATGCCCCTGAATGAGCTTTTGTCTCAAAAAGTTATGCAATATCACGAGTCTCAAATAATGCACATTTATATTGATTTAGTAAAATAATAAAAATTAATATTGTACTGTTAATTTCTTTATTAATTTATTTTTATTTTTGTTTTGTTTATTTTTTATAATTTTTGAACAAAATTCTGTGGCATTTATACTTCACAGTCATATACATGTGTTTCAGCCATAGATATGTATACGTAGATGCCTTATTAGCGACTGTTTCTATGGGCCGCTATACTGTAAGCCGTCCAGCATATTGGAATGTCAGTCCCCAACCGGGATCGGGTCCGTGAACACTCGAGAGCAATGCTGGTGCAACTGCACTGCAACTGTAGTTATACGCATGTATGAATAATATATATCTTCAGTAACTTCAGCAAAGATCGCTTCCGGCTTCGCTACCGTTTGGACGTTTTTGCTTACTGCTCTGTGCTTTGCTCCCTGTTTCTGTACTTTCCTCAGATTTTTCTAAGATTTTAACTTCAGCAGATCAACACAGTGCTCAAACAACACATTTTTTTGGCACAGACACTAAAATTCAGCCAGTATAGAGTATAGGTGTGTCCTGTAGATGAGCAAATAACTCTGCCTCTTGAGTGTCATTGGCATATATTCGGTGTGCGTGGGGCATTACATAATCGCCAACGGCGCTTATTTTAATGACTGCTCGTTTATGAAAAACGTCATTTTAATATTACTAAAGAACGCGGTGAAAAAAGCAACCCAAAAAAAATTCCGACCAATTTGGCTTTCATACTGCAGCGCGGCGATATATAGCACTGTTGTGCTTTGGGCGTCCCGAGTTCGAGTCCCGCCTCGCAGACCTTTCCCGATCCCGTCCCCTTCTCTCTCTCTCCCACCTCGCTTCAGCTACTGTCCTATCAAAATAAATGCAAAAACGCCAAAAATAAATCTTTAATAAAAAATAAATATAAATAAGGACGTGATACGTGATGAAACATATTCAGAGATCATAGCAGGGCAAAATGAGAAAGCTCTTTGAAGTACTATATTCTGGAGGAGACAGAGTGAAAAAATTACTTTTATTATGCTCGAACCTACCAATATGGGTAGTCTAATGTGACCTGTCCTGTGGTTCTTGGTAACAGGTGATTACAAATGGAAACACAAGCCTCCTGATCCTGATTCCAAAGTAGCAGCCAGACATAAAAGTGAGATTATCCTGTTATTATCAATATAAGTCACTTTATAGATTTATTCAAGCTAATTTTTCAAGATATCATTATTTACTGTGTTGTCTTGGTTTGAGTATTACCAGAGCTCTTTGTAGCATTGCGTGGGGGGATTGGTCACACTGGGGCTTGTAGATCTCAGTAATGATGGGAATGAGGCAGAGCAATCTAAATTCATTTGCAGAGACTTTTATTGCGGATTAACCAAGCAGTCAGTAAAAGAGTAAACTGGTCGAACAGGCAGCAGAGAAGAGCAAAAGTATCAATGGGACCATTTATCAGTGGACCAATCAGGTAGCAGTGAGGGGGGTAATAATCTGGCAGGGGGTCAGAATTGGGCACAACACCGGAGAGCCAAATAATAGCCAAGTAACAACACTTAGAATTGTCCTCCAAAAAAATAACGACTTCACAAAGAGCTCTGAGCCTTTACAGTCTAAATGTAAATATACACATAAACACCCTAATATACAACAGGTGAAGGGAATCAGAGTCAGTGACACTCATCAGGTGAACAAAAGAGGGGGAATAATATAGAGAGAGTAATTACGGCAGTCAGAAAAGTGAAAGATGTCACTCCCTATGCCATTGTATTAGAAACATCCTTGCAGCTGTGTTACCAGATTTTTCACAAAGTATAGTGTTATAAATGTACATTCAGTTTTTAAAAATGAAAATAAAAGAATACTGTGGAAAAGCATCATTACAGTCTGTGAAAAGGGTCCATATCTTTAAGTAAATGTGAAAAATGTTAAAATAGGCTGCATGGTATAATTAATTTTAAATTTAGCATTATTTGAGCAAAATTCAACATTTCAGAATAAATAGCCAGGTTAAACTACTATTTTTGGTAAATTCCTTTTAGGGATTTTATTTAAGCAGAGACAACAGAGGCCTGTTTGAGACTGTACACACAAAATGACAGTGTTATATTTTCATATATTTAAGTTTGTTCTTGTAAGCTGTGGGGGTGAGGGGGCAGTGTGATTGGGAGATTTTTTTAACCACTAAAGTAATAACTGCTGTGTTTTTTTTTTGTAGATTGGAGTGACATGATTCTTCAATATAAAGCGTCAGTCATTGATAAATGTAAGTTTGCGACAGAGTATAGTCTTCCATCTGATGAGCGTGTTGACCTGGCTGCCCGTTATACTGAACCAGTCATCATTCAGAGGAGCAAAGAGCAGACTGAGAAATACTATCGTGATCATGTGAGGTCTGTGGATGCTTCATCTCAACTGTTATCAAATGACAAGAATCACAGCATCAGAATAGACCAGCTGTTCAGTGCCGACGGTGATGGAAACACACCGAAAACTGTGATTCTCAGTGGAGATTCTGGAAGAGGGAAATCCTTTATGTTACAGAAGATCATGTTGGACTGGGCTTCTGGAGAACTTTACTCTGAAAACTTTGATGTAGTTTTTCTGTTGAAGTGTGAAGAGCTGAAGTGTATTTTTGAGGAGTTGAGCTTGTTTGGGCTCTTGAGCTGGAGTTGCAACTTAATATCAGATCAGATCTCACATATACTAGAGTTAACACCAGAGAAAGTCCTCATCCTCATTGATGGAATTGATGAGTATGTAAATCATCCCCCCAGTCATTCGATGTTACTACTCACTAATTCATCCGATAGAGCCCGACCTATGGACATTCTTAGGAGTGTGTTAAAGGGAATCTTGCTGCCTGAGTCATTCATGCTTGTCACTACAAGATCTATAGCTGCTGATGCACTGATGAATCTCCGAAAGGGACCTCAGCGTTTCACTGAGATTATGGGCTTCTCTGAGAGAGGGGTGCAGGAGTACTTCCAGAAGTTCTTTCAGGATAAGCAACTCTTCAGCAAAACATATGAGAGTCTAAAAGCGAATGAAAGCATCCTGACTGCCTGCTCTGTGCCTTTGCTGTGTTGGATGGTCTGTTTTTATCTGAAGAAACACTTTACAGATGGTGATCATGTGATGAGAGAACTAAAGACAACCACCTCCATATATGTGCTCTTTGTGTCCACTCTACTAGAGCATCATGGTCACAGTCAGTCTGTCCTCACCATGCTGAGGAGTCTGGGTCAGCGGGCAGAGGAAGGGATGAAGAAGCAAGAAGGTCTTTTTGTAGAGAAGAGTGTGACTGCAACTGGCTTAGATCCAGCTACTAGCGTGTTCTTGTGTAAAGATAGTTTGAAAAGAAATAACAGACAGGTTCCAGTATTCAAGTTTGTGCATCTAAGCTTTCAGGAGTTCTTCACAGGACTTTTCTATGTTTTACTGGATGAAAAAGAGTCCTGGGGGAAAGTCAGAGAGCTGTTGAGATCGCTGAAATCGAAGGGTATAATCAGTAGGCCATGTCCAGAAAGGATATCAAATCCTGTCCCTTCAGTCATGATGTTCCTCTGTGGTCTCTTAAATGAGAAAGCGAGCAGCTCACTCTTTGAAATGATCAAGTGGACTGTTCCTCAAATCATAAAACTGAAGACAGACTTGCTGGAAAGGGTTCTTACAGTGAGAAGACAGCATGGATGTGAACTGTTTGCTCTTCACTGTCTGTATGAGCTCCAGGATGAGGAGTTTGTGAGGAGAGCTTTAGGAGATTGGGTATCCATGAATCTGTCCAAAGTTTCCCTGAGGAGCACAGACTGTTGGGTGCTGCTGTACTGTCTTCAGTGCTGTCCTAACATCAGAGACCTGAACCTCATGTACTGTGATTTAACAGCCGAGAAACTCAAGATTCTTCAGCCAGCATTCTGTATGTGTGAGACTCTGAGGTCAGTGTGTTTGCATGAAGAAACACTTAGATTCGATCTTAATTCTCGATTGACACACTTTTTAAAATACAATAAAAAAATTAATTATTAGTTTATTATATATATTTTTTATTACATTTATTTTTGCTTAAAGTACTTGCAAGTGTTTCTGTGGTATATGGGTCAGTGACATGACACTTATACACAATAATCATAATAATATCTCATATAGAGAACCACTACACACCCTTACGCCTATATTTCAATGTCAATACATCTCCTACTGTAACGTTTTGTCCAAATGATGATGGAAAAAGTCCCAAAAATTGTTCAGATTACAAAAGGTTTATCAAACAAAACAAATTCAGGTAGGTAATCCACAGACAAGAAGGCAACGAAACGGTGTGCAGACACAACAGTAACAGAACACACAGAATGTGACATCTACAATATTACACAGATATTTTACCCCTGATAAAATGACAAGGTTTGTTTGCATTGTAATTATTTAAAAAATGTCCATTTATGAATTATACATTTGTGATATTTGCAAATACAATTTTTTGTTTAAATATATGATTTTTTAAATTACATTAATGATTAAAAAACGTTTAAGTTTTATTTCAAAACCATGTGAAATCAGCTTGGATATAATATGGAAAGGTGACAATTTGTGCAAATGCATTTTTAACTAGATTTTTAAAAGTATCTGTCACACTCATATTTGTCATTCATATATCATGTTTAGGTTGTCAACATCATACTTCCAATACAGTAATATGAAATATTTGATAATAATTGAACATAAGTTATCTGTTCTTTTGAATTGGTAGACTTCATGAGGATGGGAACAGTGCAGAGAGTCCCAGATGGTCACTTAACCTGTCAGTGACTCGTGGAGATGTTTTGTAAGAAACCTACATCGTAATCCTTCTTATCAAGAATATTTGATAGAATAATTATATAGTCTTGTAGGGAATAATCACGTGTCAGAACACAACATTTCATTCATAGTGAGTGTGTAGTGTGGTTATCAAATGTTTCTCTGTGTTTGTCTGTTTCAGGTTGACTTTCAGCTCCTCATTTCTAGCAGTCTTAAACATTAGTCTTACATGTCCACAATCAGAGATATCCAGCACTGACTGGACACTCTTCTTACAGAGACTCAGCAAGACAGGAAAAGTAGCAGAAGAGTAAGAAAAATTTCAATTTTGCCATTACTCTATTATCTTATCAGTAGATTTGCTGTTATTCATATATTTTTTTGGTAAAATATATTTCTGCAGCTCTTCAGCTCTTGATGAGCATGTCAGTTTGCTGCTGTCTTCATTTCACTCTGTGGGTTTGAAGACACTGCATCTGGATTTGGTCAGTTTGAATAAGAGCTGGGCTTCTGGGATCATTTTCCTCGTCCAGACCTACAGCAGTCTACAGCAGCTCAGGTGAGAGGATTTGCATTAGTAAATGATGACTGACAGAACAGAATATTGATTATTCCACAATATAGATTTGTTCATCATAAATAATACTTTAAACTCACATTCTCTATGCTGCAAGCTAATTGAAATGTCACTAACTAAATGATAGCATGTATTGCATGTATTTCAAAAACTTTAATACATTTTGTGTAACTTCAATATTGTAGTGTCGGTGTCACTGGATTGCTTTTGGAGGAGGGACTCATGTTACTGAAGAAAACACTGACAGATCCACACTGCACTGTGATCATTGAAGGGTATGTGTGCACTTATCAACTGTTCATTTGACATAGGCCTACTTATATAAAGACAACCCGTTTGAGCATGCTTTTTTATTTTAACTAAATTAAAACCACAAAACAAATGAGTTTTTTCTGCAATGTGCATATCAATTATGGAACATACTGTAACATTTTTGCTGGGTGACAATATGGACAAAACCTACAAAAGCTTCAAGTGGAGTGGTGGTATATTTAGCATATTTGGTGTATGCTATATATTTTGGTTTCTTACATGTTTATCAAGGAAGAAGTGCAGTAAACCAACTGACCAGTGCAAAGTACAGGACTGGAGACACAGTTGCAATGAGAAAGTGAAGATTCACTTCAAACCAAAAGTTTTGGAAGAGCTGCAAGAGTGAGATAATTTTATCTTAAATGTTTGTTTTTTCATACATTTATCATCTCATTTATCTTTATCATCTCTGTTCTCTAGGCTGAACATCTCCGAACCGTCTGGACTGAATCTTCACCCGCTCCCAGTGTGTCAGTCTTGTGTTCACATTGGTGATTCTGATCAGTGGGTTCAGGTGGAGCCGTCAGTCTGTACAGAATCAGATGAAGGAGGGTCAGAGTTCAGGATCAGCACTCCGGCGGGTCGATTTGAGTGCAGCAGGACCAGAATGCGATGGGTCTGTGCTGTTGACGTCACTCTCCAGTACCGTGCAGTGGATGGACGTTTCCTCAGAGCAGAGCTGGAGAAACTTCAGCGTGAGAGAATTGGACCTGTGATTGATGTGACAGTGATCTCAGGGAAACTGGAGGAGGCCCATCTGCCTCATTACGCCTGTTTAGCAGAGTCAGACCTCTCTGTTGAAGATGCTGTAATAGGACTCAGCGTTAAAGATGAGGTTGCAATCTTGGAATCAGTGCAGCTGACTCGTTTTCATGCCAAAATAATCCAACCATCCTTTTGGCCTACCACAGTGATTAAAGAAAAAGACATCCCTGTTGAACAGCATTTAGATCTTATCATCTTCATGACAAACGAAGATCCTCTTATTCTCCATGTCTACTTTTTTCCACTGTTTGATACTTTTTCAAAAGAAAAAATTAAGCAGGAAGAAACAGAAAATAATCCTATCGTCCTTGAGATTGACCACCACAGGTCTAGCATGAAAATTCAGATGGACACACCACACATTCTTGAAGTATCCGGTGCCAGTGTACTTCCCGAAGAGGGGATTCTATTTTTAAGTAATATTCACCCAAACTTCTTCAAGATCAAGCCAAATGTAGATGAGGATGTACAGATGACTGTCATCAGACAGCAGGATGAAATGTTTGTGTGGAAAACAATCATTTGGAAAGGCAAACTTGATGAGAAAAAAAAAGAAATGAGAGATGTAATGCTCAGGTAGGTTAATGCTGATATTTTTGATAAACACTGGCTAGCTTTTATACAAAGGGTAAAAAATGTGAAGCACATTGCAGACTGCATGAGCAGAGAATAATTCATGATGAACTATATTCTGAAATCACATACTAATTTAACCAGTCAGGATTTTATGATAAAGATCTGTGATAGTGATATGATTTCATCTTTGAAGAACTGGTGTGTTCAGATTATTCACCTTTTTCTCGGGTGAAGAAAATATTGCTTTAGAATAGCAAGTGCCTATATGGACAGCCAGGATTTACCATGTACTTCATAAAAAGATGCCAACAGCTACTGTTTAATGCTAGAATGTAAGTTAAAATGATGTGTAAACTTAACTGAACTGATATTAATTGGAAAATATATTATTGTTTTAAATTAAGTAAGTTAAATTAAGACAACACTCAAATGGTAACCTTGAAATCCTCACATCTCATAAACAGACTGCTGCAATATACTTTGTCTGATAAGATCACTGAATAAGGTGAATGTAAAAAAGAATCTGTACAAGTTTTGTTTCTATATTCTCATGTCATATAGCCATTTTACTGTATTGTCCACTTTGACATGGCCTAGGTACATGCATGGTTCAGGCATATTTTAACAGAATTTTGGCATATGAATAAGCATGTCCAAAAAGAATACAGTGCACTTTCTGTTTTCAGGCTTCATTATATATATGAATCTTTATTAACTGAATTTGTGGGTTCGGCAGGTTGTCCACAAAAATGAGCAAGCACAACCCAGAAGGAGAGAAGTGGAAGCCACGCAAAGGTATATATGATTTATGTGTATATATAATCTGTGCCATCAAAAATATTTTGCGGTTTGTTGAATTTAATATGTTAGAATTAGTTAACGTTAATTCTTTTACATTTAGTCACAACTAAATTTCATTGAGTACCGTCATCTTAATTTTAAGTTTACGTGTGTTGGTACTACATGAATTATTTTCACTTGCCATGAAAACATTCAGACTATGAGGTTGGATGCCTTTTTTAAGTAAAGTGGCTTAGCCTGTACTGTAATAGAAACCTGTAATAGAAGTGGTTATCCATATATACTGTATATATTTTTGTCTTTAGTGTTTGAAGACAAAAATTCCTCAAATTTACTAATGATCATATGTCACTAAAGGCTACTATTGTTGCTGCAAGTGCGGGTGTAATCTATGACCTGTCCTGTGGTTGATTTTAACAGGCGTTGTTAGCAGAAAAAGTAGGCCTCTTGATCCTCCTCCCCTGGTACCAGTGGGCAGGGCTCGTGTAATGAAGGTGAAGGTTGGGAATCTAAGACATAGTGCCATAAACCGTACCAGAGGCCTGAAAACCCGACAGACGCCCTCGCGAGCCAGACATAACAGTGAGTTTACCCAGTTGTCATTAGTATTGATATAATACTCCCTTCATAGGCTTGTGCAAGCCTGAAGTGCAGTATTTCCTATGTGTGTCTTGGTAATAGAATTGAAGGTGAGCAGGAAGTTAGAGTCAGATCTTTTTATACAAACTGTCACTGACTGGTTTGAGTATTACCAGAGCTCATTGTGGCTGATTGATTTATTTTTAAACTTGTCAGTTTTTCTAGACATACATATATTTATTTTATATACATTGATAATATTAATAAGAATTTGTAATATTTGTAATCCATGGAAGATATAAACTACTTTCTTTCTTTCTTTCATACATCAATCCTGAAAAACACCAATATTACGAAACATCATCACAATTTAAAATAATACTTTTTTTTTTTAAATTTGAATATATTTAAATGTTTTATCTGTAATGGCAAAGCTCCATTATTAGTGGTCATTACTCCAGTCTATAGTGTTACATAAACCTTTATAAATCTAAATTTGGCACTTAGGAAACTTAAAAAAAATTTTTTGTTGAAAATGGTTGTGCTTTTTAATGACTTGTGGAAAATGTGGAAGAGCTTTTTTAAGGATTATTTGATGAATATAAAGTTAAAAGAACTACATTTATTTGTCTTTATACATTTATATAAAGTCTATAACTGTTTTTTTTTAGAGTGGCTTCAAAAGATTCACCAGTATAAAGCATCAGTGACTGACAAGTTTAAGTTTGTGGCAGAGTATAATCTTCCATCTGATGAGCGTGTTGATCTGGCCACCCGTTATACTGAACCAGTCATCATTCAGAGGAGCAAAGAGCAAACTGAGAAATACTATCATGATCATGTGAGGTCTGTGGATGCTTCATCTCAACTGTTATCAAATGACAAGAATCACAGCATCAGAATAGACCAGCTGTTCAGTCCTGACAGTGACGGAAACACACCGAAAACTGTGATTCTCAGTGGAGATTCTGGAAGAGGGAAATCCTTCACGCTACAGAAGATCATGTTGGACTGGGCTTCTGGAGAACTTTACTCTGAAAACTTTGATGTAGTTTTTCTGTTGAAGTGTGAAGAGCTGAAGTGTGCTGTTTGGATGATGAACTTGTTTGGGCTCTTGAGCTGGAGCTGCAACTTAACATCAGATCAGATCTCACAGATACTAGAGTTAACACCAGAGAAAGTCCTCATCCTCATTGATGGAATAGATGAGGTCTCATTTGATCCACACATTCAAATATTATTACCTACTAATCCATTGCAGAAAGCCCTGCCAATGGACACTCTTAGGCGTCTGCTGAATGGACTGATTCTGCCTGAGTCTTTCCTGCTGGTTACCACAAGATCAGCTGCAGATACAGAAATTAATCTCCTCAAGGGACCTCAGCGTTTCACTGAGATTATGGGCTTCTCTGAGAGAGGGGTGCAGGAGTACTTCCAGAAGTTCTTTCAGGATAAGCAACTCTTCAGCAAAACATATGAGAGTCTAAAAGTGAATGAAAGCATCCTGACTGCCTGCTCTGTGCCTTTGCTGTGTTGGATGGTCTGTTTTTGTCTGAAGAAACACTTAACCGATGACGATCGTGTGATGAGAGAACTAAAGACAACCACCTCCATATATGTGCTCTTTGTGTCCACTCTACTAGAGCATCATGGTCACAGTCAGTCTGTCCTCACCATGCTGAGGAGGCTGGGTCTGCTGGCAGAGGAAGGGGTGAAGAAGCAGCATGTCTTTCTTGATGAAAAGTGTGTAGGCAAGACTGACTTAGATCTTGTGTTCTTGTATAAAGATAGTTTGAAAAGAAAAAACAGACAGGTGCCAGTGTTCAAGTTTATGCATTTCAGCTTTCAAGAGTTTTTCACAGGTCTTTTCTACATTATACTGGATGGAAATGAGTCCAGGAGGAAAGTCAGACAGCTGTTGAGATCGCTGAAATCGAAGGGTATAATCAATAGACTATCTCCAGAAAGGATAACAAATCCTGTCCCTTCAGTCATGATGTTCCTCTGTGGTCTCTTAAATGAGAAAGCGAGCAGCTCACTCTTTGAAATGATCAAGTGGACTGTTCCTCAAATCATAAAACTGAAGACAGACTTGCTGGAAAGTGTTCTAACAATGAAAAGACAGCATGGATGTGAACTGTTTGCTCTTCGCTGTCTGTATGAGCTCCAGGATGAGGAGTTTGTGAGGAGAGCTTTAGGAGATTGGGTATCCATGAATCTGTCCAAAGTTTCCCTGAGGAGCACAGACTGTTGGGTGCTGCTGTACTGTCTTCAGTGCTGTCCTAACATCAGAGACCTGAACCTCATGTACTGTGATTTAACAGCCGAGAAACTCAAGATTCTTCAGCCAGCATTCTGTATGTGTGAGACTCTGAGGTCAGTGTGTTCGCATGGAGAAACACTTGTAGATGGAAAATTAATTCTTGATTGACACCTTTTTTTGTGTTCTTGTCCTTGCAAGTGTTTTTGTGATATATGGGGTCAATAACGTGGCACAATAATAATATTAGCAATATTAATACTAATAATTAAAAACCTTCACTAAAAGTTAAAAACTTCAGGTGATATAAAGAACATGAAGAAATACAAATTTTAGTGAAGTGACATGTGGCCAAGTATGGTGACCCATACTCGGAATTAGTGCTCTGCATTTACCCATCCAAAGTGCCCACACACACACACACACAAACACAGAGAACACACACCCGGAGGAGTGGGCAGCCATTTATGCTGCGGCGCCCGGGGAGCAGTGGGGGTTCGGTGCCTTGCTCAAGGGCCCCTGTCGTGGTAATGAAGGTGGGAGAGAGCGCTGTACATTCCTCCCACCTAAAATCCCTGCCGGTACGAGACTCAAACAAACCCGCAACCTTTGGGTTACGAGTCCGACTCTCTAACGACTTTCCCCAATTCAGAACAAAAACCATTAAACCGTAAATGATATCACTGTGGGTCTATGAGACAGATATTTTACCTCTGATGACAGCAAGTTTTGTTTAGATTGTAGATGTTTGAAAATTGAATATTTATGAATTAGAAAATTGCAATATTTGCAAAAAGAAAAAAATAATCATTGAAAAAAAAGTAAAAAAAATTTTAAAGTTAAAGGTATATAGCAAGTGTTGTACACACAGTATCAAGGTGCAAAAATGTTATTTAGTTTTACTTACAGTTTTCGTGTCAGAAAAATCAGAAAAATTGCAAAATGTTTCAAAACCATATAAAATCAGATATATACCTTGGTTTACTTTAAGGTGACATATCATGAAAATCCTAGGTTTTGAGAGCTATAATCAGGTCCCCGGTGCATCTACCAACCAAGGAAACATGAAAAAGATTAACCCAGTAACTTTGTTTTGTTAAGCCTTTGATAAGCGCGTCTGATTTCAGTCCCTTGGTGACGTGGCAAAGGGATCTCATTATAATATTACCGCCCTTTAATCTGTAAGTTTACACCCACAGCGGCGTCATTTGATTTCGCAAGCGACAACGGTGTACTAGTTCTAATGCCATGGCGAACGTTTGAGCAAAACATGCTAACTGTACCATCTTTGGCTGCATAGATGAGCACAGAACACTGTTTAGAGTCCCAGCCTCAGAGGAGACAAGAGAGCAGTGGATTTATTGTTTTTTTGATTTATTTACTGTATATTGCTGCGGCCACACAGATCTAAAATAAACAAGCAAATTATTTCCCAGCTGTTTACCTTCACAAAACCGACTGGTTTTTGTAACTTGTGTGCTTTTAACATAAACTTGTGTGTGAAAGAGAACTTATTTCAGTACTCACATGCTGTGACAGCCACTTTCTGTCCGTGTGCTTCGGATGTGTGTGCTCAGAAAACCGTATATCAGAAGTTTAAACTCATATGGTTTAAAACGCATGATTTCAGCACGATAAACATGATAATCAGAACCAAAACATGTTTTTAGCAGGTACGAGCTGTAATGGCGCAGATCTATTCTGCGGAAAATTGACGGCGGGGAGCAGCAGCTGATTTTGATTTAAAGATGCACAAAACACTTTCAAAATGTTATAATAAATGTTCTGTGGAGTATTTTGAGCTGAAACTTAACAGACACATTCTGGGGACACCAGAGACTATATTACATATTGTAAAAGGGGCATAATATATCTCCTTTAAAAAACATTTAATTTAAATTTTTGTTTTTAACTCAAGGTTATCAGTGGAGCACCTGTCAGAAGTCGGAGGCTTTATCCAGATTCTTGGTGAATCAAAAATCTTAAAAGAACTGAAGTAATTAAAACATCCTACTTCAAATACAGCCATAAAAATATTTGAATAACTAATAAATTAATGTATTCAAAAGAATTGTTTGATAAGTTATCTGTTCTTTTGATTTGGTAGAGTTCAGGAGGATGAATACAGTGCTGAGAGTCCCAGATTGTCACTTGACGTGTCAGTCACTCATGGAGATGTTTTGTAAGAAATGTTTGCACATACAGTTATGCGATTTTTATGTCAGGATCAAGAACACTGTGGCTATCATTCATAGTGAGTGTACGATGTTTCTGTTTCTCGGTCTGTTTCAGTTTGTCTTTGAGCTTCTCAGAGAAGAATCTGTCATTTCCAGCAGTCTTAAACATCAGTCTTACATGTCCACAATCAGAGATATCCAGCACTGACTGGACACTCTTCTTACAGAGACTCAGCAAGACAGGAAAAGTAGCAGAAGAGTAAGAACAATATTCAATTTTGCCATAATTTGCTATTTATCTAATCAGTAGCTTTAATGTTATTCATACATGTAATTATCAATTTCTGCAGCTCTTCAGCTCTTGATGAGCATGCCAGTTTGCTGCTGTCTTCATTTCACTCTGTGGGTTTGAAGACTCTGCATCTGAAGGTGGGCAGTCTGAATGAGAGCTGGGCTTCTCGGATCATTTCCCTCGTCCAGACCTGCACCAGCCTACAGCAGTTTAGGTAAGATTATTTGCTTTTATCGGAAGTCAATGGGGACAGCGGTCCCATAAATAACGCTCGAAAGTGCGGTTTTCTTTCTAGTGCTGATTTTGGCTTGTATTTTCTGTTTAAACAACAACTTTGGTTGGGGAATTTTTAAATAGCTAAAAGGTTAGTTATGTCACAGTCATGATAGCCTACTTGCTATTGCTAGTCTGAAGATTGTACATTTTAAATGTTTATTTACTAAAAAGTTACTTCAGACAACTTTCGGGAGTACAAAATGAAGGCACAAAACTGTCATTTTGATTTCATCAGGTCTTTACATGTAAATTTAGTTACATAATTTCACAGAACTAAAATCTCGCAACAATTTCATGTGGTTGGATTCAAAAATATATTGACAATGACGACGTAACTCCAAGCTGTTTTCTCTTTCTATCTCTGCAGCATGTGTATATAAAGTTATATTAATCTCTTTCTTTTTTTCTCTCTCTGCACACTATTCTCTTGCTCTGTGCCTCTGCCCTTCCTCTGTTGCACTGTTTTTGCGCTGGTAGCCCTGGAGGGTAAGACCACCTGTAGACTCAGTGTTATGTTTCTGTCGGTGTTTGTGCCCCCTTTTTAACCAGTTGCCATGTCATTACGCAACCATATCATTGAGAATCATAACTTCATTATCCACTAAACTGAATTACATGGGCTGTATAGATCTTGTGCCTCTGTGCATGTCCTTTGCTTTTTAAATCAGCTGTGATTTTAGCTAACAGTATATTGAGTTGTATATTGTGTTTAAAATCTACACTAAAATATTTCCTTGATCTCTTTTTATATTTAACATGTTGCTCAGCGAAACAGAGAACTAGGACTCCTTTTTGTCAACATATCATGTTTTGTGTTAAAATCAAGAGTGCGCAGATGGATTTCTAATCAGCTCAGTATTGTAGTAGGTGGTGAAGGGTCTCCAGTAGTTGCTTGTGCTGCCATCTAGTGTCAAACATGAAATCTGTACCATAACACAAACCTCTTTATTTCATTATTACTTGTGCCCTGTAACATGGATTCAGTAACACAACCTTCATACTAAATCCTTTGTTTGTAGATAGCAACATTATATGCTTGGAATTTAATAATCGTCAGTAATGCAGCATTTTAAAGCTTGTTACTTTGTATTTGTCATTAGATTCAGCCTCAGGAGATCAACCCACCCCCAACAGCTAACTTAGATCGGTCCAACGATAAGGTCTATGAAAATGTGACAGGGCTGGTGAAGGCTGTGATTGAGATGTCCAGTAAAATCCAGCCAGCTCCCCCTGAAGAATACGTGCCCATGGTGAAGGTATGACACAAAAAAACAATGACAGCAGGCATCTATGGCATGGTCATTGACATCAAAGGTGTCTCGTAACCAGTGTTGTTATTGTTAAAGGAAGTTCACCCAAAAATGAACATTTGATTGTAGTTTGTTTGTTCATTGGCTCACCAATGTTTGTTCATCATTTGCCCACCAATGAATGGGTGCCGTCAGAAAGAGAGTCCAAAAAGCTGATAAAAAAAACATCACAATAATCCACACACAGCCCAGTCCACAATGAACATCGTGTGAAGTGAAAAGTGCGTGTTTGTGAGAAACACCCCCCCCCCCCCCCCAATACAGCATGAAGACCTTTTTAACTTCAGAGTAAAATACAAGTCCTCAATCCATAATATCGCTTTCTCCAATGAAAAGGACACCTTGTCTAAACCAGGAGAGAAATATGCACAGTTCAAGCACAGTTTTTCAGTGGATTTTGATGTGAGGGGACAACAGGGGATGGACTTGGAGGAATCAGTATAGGGAATTAGGGGATAAAAATTGAAGCTAAATAGAAATAGTAAAAAAAAAAATTATGATGATAAGCACATAACAAAATTACTAAAACTAAAAATATAAAAATAAATTATCATTTAAAATGATTAATAAATACTATAATAGTATATAAAGCATACTAATATAACACTACTTATAACTAAATATCACAGCATCAAACCAGTTTGATTTGAGAGCCACAATGGAGATGAAGATAATCAGTGAATCTCAAAGCTGTCATATCACTTTTTTATTGTAAGCTTGCTTTCCATCATATAGTTTTTGTCATTTCAACATTCTCAACATGAAAATGTGTGTTTCAGGGAGTGGGATTAGCACTGAGAACACTGCTGGCCACTGTGGATGAGACGATACCTTTACTACCAGCTCACACACGCACAGAGAGGTAAACACATTTACAAACTAACACTAAATACTCTTATTCTCAACGTCCTTCGTGCCAGCTCGGCTAATTGTTACTCTTGTTCTTCGTCTTCAGATTGAAATGGCTCAGAAGCTTCTAAATTCAGACCTGGCTGAGCTGATCAATAAGATGAAGTTGGCCC